>JACXIT010000131.1:342975-364663 GCA_014737525.1 Bombus difficillimus
TTGTGTAGTTCTTCTTAGAAAAAAAAAAAAGGGATCTAGCTGTAGCGGCACACGGACTCTAGGACAAAGCAAGCCACGCGTGGCTTTGCCTCGGAAGTGTTTATATTATGGGCCACACGTTGTATTAACGATTGAACTCCGGGCGGAAAGAGTGTCGCCGCTGCACGGGACTGCCTAGCAACGGCGGTTGGAATCTGTTGATATCCCCGACCAATATTAAACAAATGAACACGACCGCAAGGAGAGGAAAATCTTAGTCAGATCTCCTTGGTGAGATACGCATCGTCTTACAAGCAAATATACCTAGCAACCCGAGAAAACGTTATTTTGTGCCTCAAAAGTACATTTTACGATTAACAAAGAGTTATCCCTGTGACCGCGGATTCGTTGTCGAGCCCAAGGCCATTGTTATTACCACCTAATAACCGCGATCTTCTGTAAATCGTGTATTATTTGTACTGGTGTTAATAAACATTATTGATAGTCGCGACAATGACTGATTCTCGTGAGGATTCGTTGCACGCCCCTAATCCTGATTTTAATGTTAACCCGACATATATATACACACACACATCTATTTATATAATTTGTTGTATACGTATGTCGCTCTTGAACGTTACACTTACTGTTAATTAAAGTACTCGCTAATTGTTTCCAAGCATCTGCGGCTTGAATTATCGATTTGTTTGTATTGGGCGAACGTATTACGAATTATTTAGCATTTGACGATGTTCCGTATTTGTGGAGACAATATTACGTCGGTAGCGTTGCTAACAGGTGTTTGTTTTGTTCGGACGAGGATTAGATTGGATCTAATAATTGGATATCTTGTGTTCTATGTTGCCTGCGGATGATATTGTAGTTTGCTGTGTTTGTTAAATAGTGATTCGACGGATAAATGTAACAAGCTATAATTCATAAATGTACGAGATAGCTCGCGATAAATAAACGCCTCTAGTAATTTAGCAGCGACGTGGTAACGTGCCGTTTCAAAGGCTAATGTTCACGAGCCTGTTAGAATAATTGCTAAATATTTGGATATTCTGAGGTAATACTATATGCAAAGATATTTAAAACGAGTGTAACGAGCCAATAATAAAGGCAAATAGAACATTAGGCAACGCTTTAGTTACTGGAGCAACGAGTAGAAGGGCGTGTAACACCTCGATCGAAAAATTAGTTCTTGAAAGTCGAAACGGTGATACGGTCCAAACTCACAGTTTTCGAGATATATATGTATTAAAAAAAATATATTAATACGCACATATACATGCACGTACGTATAGATTATACATATATGTATATATGTACGTACGACTTCTCTTTCTTTCGAAACGTGTTAAATACTGGAAGTTAAATTCTTGCTTGCGCTAAAGCAGTCTCGTTGTTAGATATTTAGTGCCTCTGGCTGTGAAATACGTCGTGTAATATGTGCTCGATGAAGCATGACACTGAATTTTCTGTTAGAACGAGCTTTTGAATAATTCTCTTTGGATACTAGGCGAAAGAGCGAGCGATACATTGAAAAAAGTAATACGTGCGAGTTTCGCATTTAAGATTCATAAGATGCAAATTATGGAAAATACATATACATAAATAAAGTAAAGATGTCTCGACTATTTCCGACTATTTCCGACTATTTTCATGCTTATCCGAGACGCACAAATACCACGAGAAAATGATGTATTAGAATTAAGATTGCAAAGTAACATCGAAATACAATTTTGATTCATTGTATAAAAACAGTTCGATGAATATAAATGTCTCTTTTACAGAATCATATTTTATATTCTCAATGTATATTTTTGCTAAATAGTTATTATTGGTTTAAAAACTTTTGTTCTTGCTTCGATGCTTAACAATAAAATCGTACAATTTCGCGATAGAATTTTTAAACAGATATAGAATCGGGTACATTTAAACATTAATTCGGTAAAATTATGGTTCTCCGATAATTTTCATATTCGTTTGGTGCTTAATTAATACGTATAATGGATATATTTAAATTACGAGTTGAAATGCGTTTTGTGCCGTAATGGAAATACGCCGTGTCCTCTTAATCAATAGCTTAGTTGCCTGAACGTTCCATCAACATTTGGAACTCATTTTACTTTTATGCTTACATTATGGTAATAATTCTGTAATCAAATTTCAGGTTTCTCTGCGCTTTTAAAACGCTTTCTCTAATCAATTAATACATCAAACGTAAAATACATCTGATCTCTTTCGTACGTTTTTCTTTTCCAGTTTCCTGTATTTATTAACGAAGCCTCATTCGTTGAATTCTGTTTTATCGTGAATTTCTATTAACAGCTATAACTCGAAGAAGACAAAGCTTGCTTCATTTAAGAAGAAGCTTCTACTACTGTAACTATTCTTTTATTAAAACAAAATCAAACACGACATAATTTGCGGCATATTTGCTTGTTTGATCGCATTAACATATTTTCCTTCGTCTATTATACATACGTGCAAATGTGATTTAGGTATATCTATAATTACAAGTCATTTCCTGTTTCTTAATTGTTCCACGAACCGAGAACTTGTCACGTTTCTAAAACATCATGATTAAGGATTTAAATGATCCGTTTCTGCCGGATCACACGGACGAGCCACGCTGTTCACCATGTCCGCACTTAAAAGTGTTAAATGCTAACAACGCTATCGACAGAATCGCAGATATTCACGGAATATTAGTTTATTAGCTAATACAAGTAATCAAAGTACGGAGATATTCTTACAATTTTGTATTACGAATCTTAAGCTTAGTTTCTAACGTTTCAAGAGTTTAAAGCGATCGAACGCTCTCAGTTCCTTTGTATCGCGAGGCTACAACAGACCCAACAAACTGTGCCATTCTCACGGAAAGAGTTCGCTCGCACCTACAGTACTCGACATCTTCCATTTCCTTGGCCGTTTCTTGCTCGTCGAACGTTTCGTTCGATTCCGCGAGTCAGGAGCAACGAGGACGAAAAAGCGATGGACATTCATGCAGTAAATCGATAGGGTCGCGCGTGATTAATCTCCGGGGCCAGCAAGGGAGGCCAATTTCCCGAGTAGACGTTGTATGTAAGGACGACGAGGGAAAGGATAACGAGGTTGGTGCGCGGACGGTCGAGAGACGGGTGGTGGCCAGGTGGCGGGACGATTGATGAGGTGGCTATGAAAGCCAATAAAATCGCGACGCCGCGGCGGCTCCCAGTACCAGGGACATAAATCGGTAAGTAGACCGATTAATTGGTCCCGTCTCGGCTTGTACACCCACTTACGGCCGCCGCTGATCGTACGTGTGCTTGTACGAACTTTTGTTGCCTCGACCTGCGCCTCGGTCCGGAGCTCCGGCCAATTTGCAGTAACTCGGCTCTCGGTCAGTGACTGACTAAAACTGGAAATTCGCGGTTGCGGTAAGAAAATATACGGGATTCAGGATCCTCGTTGTAGTAGCTTGAATCTCCAGATACGGCGCCGTTTACTATGTACAAGTTGAATTAGGAAGAAAATGTATGTAGCGGCGGGAGGCCGCGTTACACAACCAGATGCTGCGAGAAGATAGATTCGAACTGCAGGTATTTCTTTGAAGATGAAGCGGAACGTTTAGGATAACTGGTGTGTTCCGTGATTAGAATATGGACGAAACTGGCAAAACCTTTTTCATTTCGATATTTTCGAAAGAAAGATTCAATTATCATCGGTGTTACATGTCACGAGAAATCGGAATCGCTTGCCTCTTGTACTCTCGTCCCAACGTTACAAGCGATAAATGACAAAAACTAAATCATCTTTTATGCCAAGCGAGGACAACACGAAGAAAGAAACCTCTTGAAATCCCTCGGTTCCCAGCTCGGAACACCTGAACCACAGAACGGAAGAATTAAAGAACATGAAACAAAGAGGGTGGTTCAGATCCGACGCTGTACCGTGGCAAGAATAAGAGCGAGTCAGGCAGAATCGTAACAGCATCAAACGCGTACCCATAACTTGGAAACGTCAAGACGTTGGTCCTAGTAAGAAACCCATTAGATATTCGGAGACGCTAAAAATCCTCGTTACGCTCGTTTTTTATGCGTAATTGAGTGTTCAGTAATAATATTTCTTGGGATCACGTTCTAATGTTTCTCACTATCATCGACTTATGAAGGAGTGACACGTGTTAGATGGATGATTATTTACCGAATATATATATCGGAGATGAAAGGACATCGGGGCCTTTCTTTTGGAATATTTGGGAAGCTGCCCGATACTTTAGTCCAGACTTTTTATTATAGTCGTACTTAAACGATAAAACTGAGAAATAGCTGTTTACGATTTAATCCAATTATGTTTGCCCGAGATTTATGACAATGGGCTTGGGCTCGAAGCGACATAACGGGTCGCCGAACGTAGCCACGGTCACGGAAGGGACGTGTACCTAACAGAGGTATGGAATAATTAAATAGCTCTCTTTAAAAAACAAAGATTGACGCGAGGGATACGGAGAGCTTCGGAGAGGAGGAGTATATAAGGACAGTTCCGCTTAGACCGAGGTGCAGTCCGATAAGTTCGACTGGTCCAGTAAACAAGTACGTTGAGTTTCGAACCTAAACTCATTATCATCGACTTCTCGATTAGCCAATCGCCGCTGTTACTTGTTACACCCTGTAATACTCACATTCGTATCAATAAATATCATCTATGGTATACAACAACGATGGCCAACTCGCATGAAGATTCATTATACGTCCCGAACTCTAATGACAACCCGACATATATATATATATATGGTTCCTCTTAAGTGAAGTACGACACATTTTTATTGCGATATATATTTGGGAATGGCGTGGTTAGGTTGGTCTCTGTTTTACTATATTTGAAAGTCATGAATTGATAGCCAATAAGGTCTGACCTAGTAGGTGAGTAACTAAGGAGGGTAGGTAACGCAGGCATGCGGTAGGCGACGGCGTATAAGCAGCGGAAAGTTAGAAACGTAGCGCGATGCGAGAATGCGATTAAATACGGCACTTAATTAAGGTTATTTGATTTCTTGATGGAAATAAAATGTGCCTCGGAGTATAATATCGTTGAAGGCGAAGCTTGAATAATATATGTGGTAATTTTCAGTACCGATGCTGAACGTGTCGGCGGTGGCTGGCTTCAAAGCTCAAATACCTTGCGACATCGATCCAGCGAGTAGAAGCGAGGTGGTGAGCATGGTTTTTTGGTACAAAGACGAGAGGGACGGCGAGCCGATATACAGTCTAGATGCTCGCGGCAAATCGATAGCTCAGGCGAAGCGTTGGTCAGATTCATACGTATTCGACGAAAGGGCGACCATGAGGACGAACGTGGATCCCGCGAAATTGGAGATCGATCCCTTGGAGGCAACCGACGCGGGCGTGTACAGGTGCAGGGTGGATTACAAAAATAGCCCGACGAGAAATCAGAAGGTTAACCTCACGGTGATAGGTGAGTGTGTTCTATCTCTCTTTTTACAATGTGTTTCATGTCTCTCTCTCTCTCTCTCTCTCTCTCTGTTACTGTTTCCACTTGATGATCAATCGCGATTAATTGCTTTCATTCCGAAACTCGATGCTATCTCGAAGTTGTCGCTTTTAATTTCGAACTTTTTAGTTTTCCAGCTCGCCTTTTGCTCCTTTTCGGTTATTTCATGAGATTTAGTTTTAACGCCTGGAATTGAAAATTCTGCGGATTAAAAGAGAAATGTCAGAGAATTTTATTAGCCGAACAGATCCGACTTTCTTCGTTGCGACAGCGACGATTGCCGATAGTTAGTCATCGCGACGTGAAAATCTTTGTCGAATCGCAACTAGAGAAACTAGAGAGACGATCGATCAAAATTTTGTTAGCGTGTTTCATAGATGAGAACGTGTCGTTGAGCTTTCGCGTATACGTAATCGGTTTTCGCTTTGTATCTATTCAGAATTGTACATTAGAGCGAGATACCGATTAAAGCGAGTTATTTTAATGAAATGAAGTTTTTATCAGAGAAACGTCATTTTCATATCTGTTGCTTTGTAACCGTACGATCCAAGTCACCGTCGTTGCAAGATAAATGGGAAGCTTATTTTCATACAACATTTTCTATAACAAGTTATACACGTCAGTCTTAAACATCCAGGATAGTACATACGACGTATCGTCTTTATTCGATTGCAAGAATAAACATAATCGCGTTGTTGAAACTCGTTATGTTGGGAATATCTCGTTACTCTTAGACACCGACGCGATGGTAACGCGATTTTCACTTAATTAATTGGACACGGTACGAGAGCTCGACAAATATTACATATTATGGGAGTTTCGCGGTGTCGCTGTTACACGGATAAAGAATTGTTCGTTTGTATACTTTTTTTTTAAGTATCATGCGTCTTCGTTTTACGGAGTGTCATCTCCAGCAGTTTTATCATACGCGTATGCAGCGTGTACTTAAGCAAAAGCCATTTTCCCGTAATTTAGCGTTGTTTCGTGGCGGCAGGATCATTTATGGCGTTTAATTACATTCATCTTGTTAATACCAGATATGGTAGATTTCACAGTTTCTGTTTTATAGAACAAGAGATGGCATCTAACGACAAAATGTAATAAACAAAGCAACGAAACGTTCACTGTGAGATTAAGATACCTAGAAATTTTCGTCTCTTCTCTCTAATTGCTCTAAGGTTAATGTAACGTTCATCTATTTATTAAATCTGCTTGATAAAACAGTTGCTTCGTAACGCAGATACTTGTACGATACTTGATACAGATACTTGTTCCTGTAAAATTGTAGAAGCTTTCTCTGTATAGCGCGAGTTGCGCGATCGAAGCAATTAAAAAACGAATAAACGAAATAAATTTCTCCGTAAGCAAATAACGTGTGCCGGGGAAATCGTTCGAAAGATTTCAAGAAGAAAGATACTCGCGGTATTACGACTTACATAAATTCGTCCTTGCGACAGTGCCACCAAACAAGCCTGTGATTTACACCGGGCCCGGTAAAAATTTGGCCAAGGTATTGCAGCCCTTTAACGAGGGTAGCGAGTTGTCGTTGTCGTGCGAGGTAATCGGAGGTTCGCCGCCGCCGAAGGTCACGTGGCATTTCGAAGAGGAAACGGACGACACGTACACGTTAGAACACGGGGACACCACGATAAATCATCTCGACATCACGAACGTCACCAGGAAGTTCCTCAGAGCTAGGCTAATTTGTCGGGCAAGCAACACGCATCTCGTTGCTCCTCTAACTTCCGAGATTATTTTGGATATTAATTGTAAGTAAGAAACTATTTCAACTTGTTAACTGTCTTAGCGAATGTTTAGCTTCCGTAAAGAGCTACGTCCTAATTTGTCAAAGTTTCGAGCTTATTAATAAACCGCGGCGTTTCTGTAAACTTTGCGATAATCCAAATACTGTATGTCGAAATACGGGATTAGTCGATGACTACTCTTGCTCGTCGGAGTTGTGCGTCACTTTGACTTGTTAAACAAGGGTGTCCCATACGATTCAGACAAGCTACGTACATTTCGAACAGCGAATAATGAAATAAAACGCGGTAGTTCCTTCCTTTGGATATACGTGTTACGTGTTTGTATTAAAAATGTCGAAATTTGATTAGCGCCGTAACGAGAGCCGACCATCGTGATTACGTCGATTAAATTTGGAACAAACGCGAGAATATGTTCCGGCAATCGCGGCACAATCGGCGACGAGGTGATTATACGTCGAGAAACGATAAAACAAAGAAAACGAAGAAAAATAGAGAGAATACAGTTTTTTCGTGTGATATTTCGTTTTCGAGAAAATGGAGTTTGTAAATTCATCGAGTACACTCGCACCTGGCTAATTTCGGACTAGATGGGAGCAAGTAACGCGATATGCGTTATTGTATACCGCGTTATAAGAAGAATTTGAATAGTACGCGTCGATGTGATACGACAACGAGTGCACTCAAATTTATAACGAAGATAACGAATTGGTTATTTTATGGGGAGGAAAATATGACTCGAAGAAAATGAGATTCCATCGTGGGATTAAAGTTTGGAGAAGAAAGTTGAAACGAATTCTATGTAGCGTGAGATTAAGGACGATAAGAATGGAAGATAAAAGCGTAATGAATAAACATTACTTTTTATTTCTAATAATATATACATATATGTATATAGACTGCTGTAAGGATTAGGACAACCGACGTGTGCGAAGAAGATCTGACATTTAGCGGAGATCGAACGCCTCTCGATGTCTTTTTTTTTTTTCTTGTAATATTCTTAATATAATACACGTTCTAAGATAAAGAAACGACAAATAGAAAGACGTTCGTCGATTGTATTTCCATATCGTCGCTTTTTAATCTCATCGAACATGACATTTATTTTAGCGTTGCACCAAAAACAGAGACGATAACGTAATTATCCGCAAATGCTAGCCACGATAATTTGAAACGTTGCTCCTTTTTGGCGATGAAATTTTCAAGAGAAAATCTCGATACCGTAAATTATATTGCGTTTCCAACTGCTTTAAAATAACATAGGTATCGCTCGACGAACGACGTTCCAAATTTCATTGCAATTTGCTAAAAAGCATATTTTTCCATCGAAATATCCGTCTATGTAAATCATGTTGGATTGCAGTGAAACCGTTAGTAGTGAATATTACGAACAAAGAAACGCACTTGTCGGCGTTGAAAACGTACGAAGTTGAATGCGCCAGTTCGGGTTCCAGGCCAGAGGCTGTGATCACCTGGTGGAAGGGAAACCATCAGGTCAAACATATGGCCAGAAATGTGAGTAGAACATTTTTGAACTTATACTAGCCGCGGTTCGTTTCTACCTTTGTAAGACAGGTACACGTGAGCTTAGATTCTGAGTTCTTCGTAGTTTGCAGATAGTCCGAACATCACGAGAAGCGTGTTGAGTTATGTACCCACCATGGAGGACGATGGAAAATATCTGATCTGCCGGGCGGAGAATCCGGTTGTACCTAACAGCGCCCTGGAAGATAAGTGGCGACTGCTGGTTCACTGTGAGTAAAGCGAATTTTCTTTAAACTTTGACACGATGACGGCGTTACGAGGGATAACGCGAACGAACGTTTGTAAAACTTAAAGATTTCTCTTTTACTAAATATTTAGGTATGTTTCGCGTTGTTAAATTTTAATTTATAGTATCGTCCTTCTATGTATATTACACTCTTTTGTTTCAACTTTCAACCATGTTTCAACACTCCCCAAAGTGGTATTGCTTTCTTAGCAAATTTATCTTTAATGTGTCACTAATTTACAGTATTTTTGTTTTATAAACCGTTTCTTTATTCCCACGAGTATGCATTCGCTTGTGGGCATCGACTTTAGTTGTTAGAACAGCGAGTAGAGAAACGCGTAATACCTTGACCGAAAGCTTCAAGGATTACAATGGCGCTGATCCGAAGTGACAAGCTCGACATATTGTTATAAGTAATAAAAAATTTACGTACAAAAATATCATTCGAGGCTCATTTTTCGAGTTATAAACGAGAAACGTTTTACCATTGGAACTATAACGGTATCAATGGATCGGTCGACGAACCTTTCTATCTCACTTACGATTTACGTTTCCAACTCTGTTATAAATTGAAATCTTATCCCATGTCATTTGTTCCAATTGGTGTATTTTACAACAAGAAATATGAAATACGAGAGAGATGGGAAGAAAGATTTATCGATACTATAGTAGGCGTGTGTAGTATACTAGTAGGAATTGTCCCTAATGGTACTCTTACGTTGATTTATCGCGCATAAAATTCCCAGATGCACCAATAGTGACGATCAAGCTGGGTTTGAGTTTGAAGGCAAACGACATAAACGAGGGCGATGACGTCTACTTCGAATGCGACGTTCAGGCGAATCCCAAAGCGTACAAGCTGGCATGGTACAAAGACGGCAAGGAACTGCATCAGAACTCCACTGCTAGAATTTTTCTTCCCAGCGGACAATCTTTGGTTTTGCGAAGCGTGACTAGAAATTCCGCCGGCGAATATTCTTGCATGGCAGTCAATGTCGAGGGGAAATCTACCAGCAGACCGGTAACGTTGGACATAATGTGTGAGTAAATTTTTACATTTTTTTTTTTTCTTTTTTAATCGATTAACCCTCTAAATACGTGAAAATCAGGTATTCGGTGAAAGATCAGTAAAAGAGACGGGTAAAATTCAATATACGTATCGCATTTATTTTTTAATCGAGCAACAATATAACGAAATGAAAACAGTTTTATCGTAAAATATAAGTACAGTAAGTAGAGAAAAGAAACGATATTTTTCGAATTTTATTTCATGCATTGTTGTATTTCCATAATCGAATGATATTTCAATTTTTCTACTTTTTTTTTTAGCTATCCGGATCATCGTAATACGTAATACTTTAATTTCTCACCTTTCGTTGTATGTTCACCACGGTAGATGGAATTTTAAGATGAGAGCTGGTAATTCGGTTAGGGTTTCGGATTCGCGTTGACCTGATACATTGGAGGTGTGTCCGATCTGATTTTCAGACGCGCCTGTCTGCAAGGACGGCTCGTCTACCCAAGTTGTCGGCGCCTTGAAGCACGAGACGATCTCGCTGGTATGCGGCGTGCAGTCGAAACCGCCGCCCATCACTTTCCACTGGACCTTCAACAATTCCGGCGAGCTGATGAACGTGCCGGCCAACAGATTCACGCAAGTGAAGCCCCTCAGCCTCATCACTAGCCACTGGCACGGATCCAGGTTGAACTATACTCCAGCGAACGACATGGACTATGGCACGGTTGCCTGCTGGGCGAAAAATCGGATAGGGGTGCAAAAGACGCCCTGTCTTTTTCAGATCATCGTCGCCGGGAAACCTTATCCCCTTCAGAATTGCACGGCCCTCCAGTCGACCGGTCCGTACGCGTATCGAATGGGTAAGCGACACTGGAACCCCCTCGTTTCGACCTAAACGCCGCTAACTATGCTATTACGTACGCCCGTCATATAAGAGGATACTAGCTCGCACTCGATAGCTTCGTACGCTATGTTCAACAGCTTGTTTTCCGGCGTTGCCTCGACGAGAGACAAGATGTTCGGTCGTGCGTGAAAACGATCGTAAAATTAGGCAACCCCTTTGGGGATCGATTGCCGTACGTTTCGAAGGGCTCCTCGGTTTTTCGTTACAGGAAAGCGACACTGGAGATGGGGAAGTTTGACGCTGTTTGGTCTTGGTTTGCCGGGGAGACGCGTTAAACGTTGTTAGGCTACTTTTCCTCGTTTCACGTTCAGTCCTGTCAGGCCGTTATTTCGCAACCAAGTACTTTTCTCTTCGGTGTAGACTGTAGCTGTTAGGCCGTTGAAGCAGTTTATTATTAAGGTTTCTATTGCGCTTGTTGTTACAGTCGTATCGTAACTCAGATTCAGATTTTAGGTAGACTACCTAATTAAATGCTGCGTTATTTTATGCTATTTAGGTCAGCAGATTGTTTAACGAATAATTTTTTGTCGTAACTCTTGTCGTAATTCTTGTAAATAGCTTTTACACATTTTTACAGCGCTCTAGAGCTTTATCTTGCGTGAATACAAAATTTTGCCCGATTTATCGTTTCCTTAGTACCTTGAGCTAATTATCACGCATTATGTAAGATCAGGAAGTAGCCTCATACCTGTGAAAAGAGGTGTGCATACAGGTGTAGCGTTATAACGCAGACGTATCAGGCGAAATGAAACTGTGAGTCACAGCGTTTTTGCATGCAATCTTTTTTTTCTTTTTTTACAAAAGGATTTGTTTCATCCATGTTCTTCGTTAAAAGATAACGTCAGTATGATAAATAATAATAATCACGTAATAATGCTGTTGTACAAGTACACGGTCAAAAACCGCATAAACAAACACACGGAAAATGGTAATTTTTCTATCTTGATTATGGAAATTTTCTAATCGTTTGTAACTTTATTCGTTCCAAAGATGTTAAATAGTTTTCCAATCTAAATATACAATTAAATAGATACTTGAATATTCAAGTATGTAAATAATTAAATACAGCAAAGTACAAATAGATTATTTCAAATTTAGACGTTATTCGTTGCCGTTAGGCAGCACGATAATTTCCGAAGCGAGCAAGCCACTCGGTTTAGACGACAAATTATTTATTTTCGAATTCTCTTTTTATCTCACATATAACAACGCGGACGTCCTTCTCGAAACCATTCACCACATTTTTCCATGAAATAGGTCAGGAGGATTTCAAAGCCACCGAATCGAGGGATGCGGATTGGTTGATCGTCAGATGCTCGGAGGGATTTGACGGCGGTTTGCCCATAACTAATTACGAGCTGGAGGTGTATAGCGAGGAGAACGTTTATCACTTCAATACCTTTTACCTAAACCACACGGAGAGATCCAGCTCGTTCGGTCCGGTTTTTGAGGTTCCTGGTTTAGAGACCGGTCGTAAATATAGGCTTCATCTTTACGCTGTCAACGCAAAGGGTCGAAGCGACCCTGTAGTCCTCGAACCAGTCACGCTCAAAGCAGTCGCTATGTACACCACCGGTAAGTTCTACGAATGTTTTCCTTTCTTATTGACGCGAAAATTGTGCAGGATGTATAAGTATTCGGACCCTCGCTAATTACACGTTTACTGGAAAATGTATCTAGTAAATTTGCTACTTTATTTGATATTTTACAGTATGAAACACATACGATACAAAAGGTAGGTTTGTAATCAAATAAATAGAAAATATACAACACACTGTTATATTATCTATAATATTAGAATCATTTTCGACTTCGTTTCTAACATGTAAGTACATCAGTCTCCCGATTTACGAATATCATATAGCTTGATGTATTCGCTGAATACGAGTAAAATGAAAAATTCGTGAACACACACTCTCATCGTTGATTCGATGATATTATAAACGACGATATTGCGAAACAAAATTATTTAGTATCCCCAAATGCGAACAGACACGATCGATAACGTCGTGTTAGCCGTAGCAATATCCAGTTACTCGAGCAATTATACGTAACTTACTAAACTGAACGAATTCGTTGCCATCTTAGCTCGTGAAAACCACTGGAAAACTGAAGGGCGAACGTCGCGATCGTATTCAGCCTGGGGTACGGAAACGGTGAACACGAACGAGGTCCTTTGGCAAGAGGGTACGCGTTCGTGACATTTGTCACGTCTCTCAATTAGCCGGAATTGTATCACGAGTTGAACGGGCCGTAGCATCGCATTGCGAGCTTGGTCCGTGCGTTTCACGAGCGCAATTATACGCGTATCCGCGATCATTTCAAGCTCTCTTTGGCCGGAGTCGCCTTTCCCTCTCCGTACGACACGTTTCTTCGTATCCTCCTTTCCCGCGGAGGTTGAATTAAAATCCCATAAAGAGCGAGTCCCTTTCCTCGCTGCTGTCTCATTCGAGGCGCATTTATCGCCTTTAATTTCCATCCTCATGGTTTATTCATCTCGGTCCGTGGACGATCTCGGCTTGTGTGCGCAAACGTTCCCCGCTCCTCTTGGATAGGTATTCGTTCCTGTACATGCACGTATAATGGTGTGTACGTGGACAGGCACGTTCGCAATACGAGCTCATCTTGGATCTCGGCCTGTATACGTTCTACCGATAATGCGAAGCTGGTCTGGACCGCCTCGAACATCCAACCCTGTCGTCAACCTTTGCGAACCTCCTCGGATCCGTTTCAACCAGTTTCGCCGAGTCCGTGTCATTTCCTCTTAATGCGTCCCGTTAAGAACCGCAGTTTAGTGCTTTTATAAATGCGAATGTTCGCTCTGAACGAAACGAATTCGTTCTGTATTGCTCCGGTTCGTCTGGTTTATTCGGCGAGGTAGAGAGTTACTTTCGTTTGCTCGTTACATTTTTTCATTCGCGTTATGATGGATACATTGGTCAATCCGCAGTGAGAATACACCGTTGGTCGTTTGGTGTATCGTTAATTAATACGTCGACCAAAACGTCGATGTACCTACTTACGAACAGAAACGCAAGATCCCCTTTTGCATTCAATCAAAAAGATGTTCATCTATGTTATTACGTTCTGATCCTATTTTTCTTATCCGAGTTCGCGTTATTCCAACGTTCTATCGTCTAGACACCCTATATGGATATGTATGTACGTATGCGTACAATCTGGTTTACGTTTAACAGTAGAAGCATTTGCATAGCGTTCTAATATCCCAGACGAAAACGCGTTATGCTAACCACGGTAACTGGGTGTGAAATAGCGAAGGTGTTTGAGGATAATAGAAATATCGTAATACGACATGTGGTCTTAGGGATATTAGAAAGCGGGAAAGTGCCGTTGAAAACAATTTACATTATGCGAGGAGGTAACTTTTGCGAGATGAACTTTTAATACATATTATGTACTTTGAACAATGAAACTGAAAAAGTTGACGTACCTCAACCTTTTGCATCGTTTCAAGATCTACGCAAAGGCCGAGATAGTACAAGACATTAAGGAGATTTAGATCTGTTCGATATAATCCAGCGAAAGAATAATTCTGTGATATTGTTACAGACTGATATACGTGCAAACAAATTCGGATGATATTTCTTAATATTTTCCTAATTATTATTTACATAGTCGAAGATTCTACCGGAGTACGTGCATACATATTTCGTTCGCAATAATTTTATTCGGTGTTCATCACGTGCAGTTTCGTAGTTCCGTTGCGTTAATGTTCGTTATTCCGCTTAATATGAAATATAAGTAATACGAGTATCAGGATTAAAATTTGATTGATAACGATTTTTTTTTTGCAAACGTAAACGAATAAGCGGCATTATCTTATTTTACACGTATTGTATTTCATTGTAACATTTATACCCGTGTTTAGATTTTCATTACAGCGTTAACGAGATTTCACGATTTATGCAACACCCACGATATACTCTCGCGAAAACGTGTATGCGATTGATTAACAAATTCAGCAAGCATAAGAATAATATACGTACAAAATGGTACGAAATAAAACGAAAACGAACTCTTTCTGTTCGATCTGATACTTTAAGACTATTCCTTCTGGAACAGTTCCATCTCAGCTAAGTATTTACGTAACGACGATCTCTCCTAGTGCCATTCGTTCCCTTTCTTCGCTAATTTCGTTGAAAGTTAAGCCGGTGCATTAGGATGTATTTGCTCTGATTGCAAATTGCCTGTAAACGTTAGCCGTACACGAATCAAATTATCTTGGTATATGTTTGTTTCGGAATAAATATGTACACATCTGTACAGGTGCATACGGAGGAACGTGCACATTCGAAACGTTCGTTGGCTAACGAACCGAAGCGTTTTCGGAATGTCAAAAAGCTCGGCCATCGTCGTCAATGGGTCCGCTTTCCTATTTCCTTCTCGATCTTTGCTACCGGAAGTTCTTCGCGTTTCTCTCGTGATCCACTAGCCGCCCAAGTTTGCCGGAAATGTCTTAAGGCGCTTTTCCAAGAAAGACCGTGTCGTTGATTCGAATGTTCGTTTCAACGAAAGTAATCCTGCATTCGTTCTCTTATTCCGAAATTCTTTTCATCTTGATAATTGGCGAGGCTGCGTTTTGTATTGAAATATCTTGCCATTAAATGTAAATGATCACTTTACAAATGAAATTTCTATATTCTGGTTGCGAGGCATCGGTGTTTTCGAGTTTATACACAACTGGTCGAACGTAATATTAGATCAATATTTATGAAATGTCGTATTTCTGTACGAAATTTTAAGTAAATAAATAACCAGAATATTCGTACGTTCTTAAATTTGACAAAGCATTACGAAAGTTATTGAAAATATAAATGTAGCGTTTAGGCAAGATTAGATACATACAATTCGTTATTCTTGTTGCGCGGACAATTGAGAATTACTCATAAGAAAAACAGTCCTAATCGAATTTTTCAACTTTTTACATAATGGTCCTTGGACCTTTCGCATCTCATCTTACGGGATCTTACAGGATCGACCGTAACTGCAATTTTGTTATTCTTTATTTCTTACGAAAAAATACATTCTGCTATATTTTAAGCTGTATATTTATATTCATGATCGTTACAACGAAAAGGGATCGTAGAAATATCGTACGGAGGATAATTTAAGAAACGACCACCATCTAGCTGTATGCTTAGAGAATGAATTTTAACAATTTTAACTCTACTCGTCGTCGCGTTCAAGTTACCGTGATTAAGAAAAAGCCAAGCAAGTACGTACTTGCAGATAAGAAGAGCCAAACTTTCGAATTGAATTTCGATGGACGAACTCTTGGGAAGAGCAGCTGATTAAATCGTCGAGGTTCTATCATAAAATCCATAGGGGCTGGTCGAACGAGTCTTAAATTACATTTCTAATTGCGCGAGCGTAGCGTTCAGACGAAACGTCGAAACTGGCTGCCGTTCAATAACGAAATTCAATTACCGAGTGATCGATGTGGTAAATTTAAAATCCACGACGACACGCCGTGCTCGATCCGCCGAAAGAAGAGCGTTGGTCGGGAAAACCCGGCCGATCGTACGCGATGCGCGTTAACAGTCGTCGGTGCTTTTAACAGCCTCGTTAGCAGCACTGATAACGAGCGCATCGTCCGATCCGCTTTCCACCGAGCCTCGTACGTTCGATCGTCTACCTAACGATTGCCTTTTACGCGAGTCACGTTTCCTTCTGTCCGCAGATCGCGGAACTTCCGACGGCAGCATGGACTACAGTCTTCTGGTGGCATGTTTCGCCGGTGGAATAACAGCCGTGTGCATTCTGATCGTCGGCATAACTCTGACACTGTATCGCCGTAATCATCCGATGCGATCGATGAAAACTCACACCGAAGTGGTGCGTTACGGTAACAAAGACGACAGAGTGGTCGTAGCGCCGTTGAATAAGGAGATCAGCGACGAGATTAAAGGAGAAACGATCAACGATATGGCCGATGACGATCCTGACGTGATTCCAAGCAAAATGGACAAGAGGCCCGATATCTTCGAACCGAATTACGAGACTTCCAAGTCGGACAGAACGAAAGATTTCGGTCATTTGGAGGAGCTGGATTATCCGACTCCCTCGTCGGTCTTGCATACAAAGGACTCGTGGATCTATCCTAACGGTTACGTGAAAAAGGTGGAGAAGAGCTTGAGCCCGTTGCGACCCAGCACGCTTCCTGTCCATCGTAGTCACGATATTTACACGAGAAGTTCGCGTGTCCAAGAGAGCTGTATATAGACGGTCCTGGTGGTTTGTCGACGATCGTGGCGTCACGATTGATGCTGACCAAATTGACGAGCCGCGACTCGTTTTCCGATACTCACCGATGAATTTTCCTCCAGCGTATGAGTTTTAACGTCTGATGCTCGCTTGGCAGATTTTCGTTTGCTTTCTATCGTTTGATCGTACAAGTAGCTTCCGAAATGAATGAGATATACACGTTTGGAGAAGGTAGACGGTGGATGTGTCGGAATAAATTTTGAGAATTAATTTAACTCTGCGTAATACCATACGATTTGGATGTTATCGATACACGCGTATGGTATGTACCAGTTATATTAGGTCGTAACGTACGAAATGCCGGTCCGAATGCTTCAAATTCTTCAGTTAGATCGTATCAAGGTGTACATCGTCTGAAGCACGATAAACGCGGACTTAGGTTCTTTTTCGTTGCGCGTATCCTCTGTCGATGACTGTGTTAAAGATTCTTCAAGATCCTCTTTGTAACGGTACAACGAGTACGCGCAAAATTGACATCATTTTTCTTCGTTTCAGGTGAGTTTAATTACTTTGATTACAAATGTGTGTTTCGATGTTGAAATTCGAATTGGAAGCGACAGTTACTCCGCAGAAACCTAACGTAGTTGTTGGTTTTCCAACGAAAATGCAGATAACCGATCGCAACATTTTTCTTGGTAAAAGCAAATAAAATTCCGATTATAGATGACTGTAGAACGGAATCGTTCAAAGAATGACATTCTTGAGACTCGATGGAAACATTTGAATAGGTTTTACTCGCGTGAAAGAAGGAAAGAACGGACGCGGCTCACAGTTTACTATCCTATCGCGAAACTACGATTGACTCATGCCAAAAACGTTAAGCATGGTAAACGACGTTTGTAAATAGACAATAAGTACCGTTAAGATTGCCCACCTGAACTGTCAAGGTCGTACTCTTATTTTTCACCTAGATTTAAAATAAACGTAAATATAAATGTAAAAAGGAGAGAATAACAGGCGATCATGCGGTGTCTCGTTCGTCACGACGTTTGTACATAGACAATAATTTTTCTTCCTTGAATGTTCGTCTCCCAGTCGAAAGCTTCCCGTACTTCAGATATCCATCGTCGCGTCGCGTCGCGTCGGTACCGTGCTTTCGTGTTGAACGTTGTTTCGTATGAATATTTGGTGTATCGTGTGAGAATGAACGCGTTTCACTGGCAAACGCGTTTACGCTTTGGTCAATCAATTGGTCGAACCTTTTAACGAGCATGTAAACGTTTGTATATACGAATAATAAACTTCGTTGTTTAATAACTTGGAAGGAGAATTTGGTTTCTCAAGAATATACCCTGTGACGTTGGAGCAACGATGGAACGTAAGTAAGTAATAGGTTCTCGTTGATTCTGTTGGTAGATAAACTGCGGTAGAAGAATATTACTAATCGTACGTGGCTTCTAACAGAATTGAATTTATTTCGTTACGTAGCTTTACCGAATAGCTTTTGTCTAAAAAATTCCTTGTAATTTGGCTCTTGTCGATTAACTAACGATTAAAGATGTTACCAACATTGATAACGGCACGAGTAATTACACAAAAACTAAGAGAAACTGATCGATGGTTCCAACATGATTGTCTATAATTAACTTTGTACCGAACCTGGAAATATCAAATACGGAAATCAACTGATTTGTAACTCGTGACGTTTGCGAAACTCTATCTTTATCGATGACGCGCAATTTTTTAAATTTCACAAACACGAATATACAGTTTCTCAGCCTCGTGGCCGACGCTAGTTGATACACGTTTACCGTACAATCGATTTCTAGTACTTTTTGATCTATCTGTTGGGAAAAAAGCGACATGTTCGAAGCGTTGCGTCGTTTCCTAACTCTGGACACGACGCGGAGGACATCGAATTGCGCTCTCCGTGGAATCACAACGAATACGGCTTTACATAAATTCCAACTGCGATTCCAGTTTGACAGCAGACTGTTTCTCTTCCATTAACTCTTCGACGTTTGGAATACCGTTGACCGATTCTGGACGCATAGGCAGCGATTTGCTGGACCGGCTGATATTTCAGTAAGCCGCTTATCCCTTGCCGCGGATCTAGAGATCTCTTCCAGCGGCTCGTTTAACGTATACCATCGCGTACATACGATTCACGCGGCACAGATTTCAGCGTACACGCGGCTTGACATCGCAACGGAGATCTAGACGACGATGGCCAACGATAAATCACATCGTTAGGACAAGGCTGCTCCTAGCGAATCTCGTTTCACGCTACCTGGAAATAAACTACCGGTAATGTATTCCTTCCGCAGACACACGTCAGTTGACCGTACCGTGCGACTTATCGTTAGCGGCGTTACGATGAAAATGTAACGAATAAGAATAAAAATTGCGAAGAACGTTCTAGATTTCATAGGAAGAACTTTCAACTGGAACGTTGTTTCGTCGACAACGCGAATCAAACTGACGGGATTAATTAATTTTTCGTTGTTTAGTCGACCATTCGCGGAGAGACGCAGAAACGACGAGAAAGCACGCCAACGAGAGTCGTAAATTCCCGTTACGATTAGATAATCGACGCCACGAACCGATCGATTCTCTTTATTTCTATTAGGATAATAAGGGTGGTTCGATCGACTTTACGCCGAATTAACAGGTATAAATTAATGTTTACTCCATTCGTGACAGCAATATGCGCAATCTATGTTTGCTATATGGCTATTCGAGAAATCATTTGTTCGTTTCTCTTTGTTTCGTCGGCGATTCTCTTACGTAAAGCACGAAAATAATTACTTTTTCCCGTTTCGTTTCTTTCAACTTATTAATTTCACTGGCAAACAGATACCGCGTTCGAAATTTTTACAGCGTAACTGCACACCCTGTTGGGACGAAACAATCGATCATCCTAACAGTTTGTGAAACTCATTTAACGCAATTTGTTTTATCTTCAACTTTGCTTTCCGTTGTAACTTTACTTTAAATTTTCCTCTACCGATTTATCATTGCGAAGGAAGTTCCAAATAAAGTATGATCCTCGATGTATTTACTTATTTATTATTAATTTGTTATTTATTTATTTAGTATTATTTTTATCTTATACACCGATAAAAAAAAGTTACAGCCATCGATCGTGAAATTTTGATAAACTTAAAATCAAGATGGATTAAATCAGTGCTTGCGTTATAATAAATAATATTCCGAATATGAAAGTGATAAATTTACAATATAGTAGTTCTCGCGATAGATGAGAACATTCGGATAAAATCCTCGGACACTGCAGGTTCCACAGCGATTGAATATTCTATTCTTAGGTTGAAATATTCTAAATTCATTCGTCTTTCGTACTTCGCCATTCGTTGCACAAGAAATACAAAAAAGAGGTCGATAGATAAACTTTGACCGATCGACGCGAGAAAATGTTGGACAAAATTGGAGCGAGCTGTGAATCCAAAATTCGAGAATTCCTCTTAGGATACGTTTCCCTCGTGAAACGAGAGAATTCCCTTTGTTCCTCGATGTTTTGATGTATGGTCTGATCGAAAGAAGACATCGGATGTCAATAACTCAAACATCCTGTATATCCAACTATCGCCCTCGCGAGATATTCCTGGATCTCCGCGAGTAACTGGCCAACCTTATAACCTATGTGCTTATCACCGACCGTGACAGTATTTTCAGCGCGAACCGAGACGCTGATACGGCGGCCGGTTCTTTCGTGTTCCTTCCAAAATTTATGACGGACGCCTTAACGTTTCGGCGTCTCGTAAATTCTGT
This sequence comes from Bombus difficillimus, assembly GCA_014737525.1. NCBI lineage: Eukaryota > Metazoa > Arthropoda > Insecta > Hymenoptera > Apidae > Bombus > Bombus difficillimus. Next base: position 363,924 of record JACXIT010000131.1, read on the forward strand.
CCGTTCTCGCCGAGAACGCAAGACGCGTATTTTCTTTTCGGGAGAACGATTTTCGCGATTAGTCGACGAAACTCCGTGGAACTTTCTTGCCATATACGCGCATACAAAATGGACCGGAGATTTACATCACGTTGTATTATATTTGACAACGCTAGATCGTAATACAGAGTGTCGGAAGACGAGTACTCGTAAGACTCTAAAAACTATTTTTAAAACGTAGCGGATTGAGAAGAAGTTAGAAGGTTCTTAGATAGAATGACCACAACCGTATCGCTGTAGCAACCGTCAAATGCATTCGTAATAAGTAAGTTGAATAATAAATAAAGTACTGGAGATTTACATCGCGTTGTATTATATTTGACAACGTTAGATCGTAATACAGAGTGTCGGAAGACGAGTACTCGTAAGACTCTAAGAACTATTTTTAAAACGTAGCGGATTGAGAGGAGTTAGAAGGTTCTTAGATAGAATGACCACAACCGTATCGCTGTAGCAACTGTCAAATGCATTCGTAATAAATAAGATGAATAATAAATAAAGTACTGGAGATTTACATCACGTTGTATTATATTTGACAACGTTAGATCGTAATACAGAGTGTCGGAAGACGAGTACTCGTAAGATTCTAAGAACTATTTTTAAGACGTAGAGGATTGAGAAGGAGTTAGAAGGTTCTTAGATAGAAAGACTACAACCGTATCGCTGTAGCAACCGTCAAATGCATTCGTAATAAATAAGAT
>JACXIT010000131.1:372448-383115 GCA_014737525.1 Bombus difficillimus
AAAAAAAAAAAAAAAAAAAAAAAGAAAGAGAAAAATAGAAAATTTTCAAGCAATTAACAACGACGTGGATACACGTAAAGCGTAGAGATGTCCGCATTAAAGTGGACCGAAACATTCCTGAACCATCGTATAACGATTAATCATCGCACAATTAATACGATCGATACAATTAACACAAGATCAAAATATTTAATATCCATTACGATGTTGCTCTATTCGTTCGTCCTCGCCAAAAAAAGCATACGTTTAAACACTCGCTCGGATCGATACGCTTATTCATACCCTGCGTCTCTGACGACTCGATGCACGCTCCTTTTCCACCATACGCGAATTCGAAGAACGTCAGGACGCGTAACGCGTAACCATCTACTCCGGAGTCTTAAGAAATTGTTGAGAGAATCGTTTCGCAAGGCGGAGGTATCGCGGTGTTCTTGTTGGAAGCGCAATGTTGAGGCAGTCGGCGAGAAATGTGCGACAAGGTGACAGGAAGGGTGAAGGGGCTGGAAATCACGGTAAAAGGGGAGACAGAAGGGCGTAGATGACGATGGAAGGGTGCCAGGCTGAAGTAGTCCGGCACTTTACGAAATGAGATACACCCACGCCTATAAAAAGCCAACCACACCTATGTGTACGCGATATACCAGCCCTGTGAGCTGCCGCTCAAGGCTAGCGATTTCAATTTTCAATCGCCATCGCGATGGAAAATCATCGACGGCCTCTCGATCGCTGACGGTCTGCGAGCTGAATCGTTTCATCGCTCTGTCTATTTTCTTCGTGGATTGCCGATTTTCCTCGAACGGCGGAGACGGTGTAACGTCGAAATAGAAGATTCGGTAGAATTAAATAAACAATTAAGCGATTCGATAGAATATATTTGTTTCACGGGGGATATATAAATATTTATAAATAACTCCAGACTCTTGGATTTTTGTCGCGATCAAAAATATGGGGTAACGTACCTGTGCATAAATGAAAAAGATAAGAAAAGTCTAATAATAAATGAATAATTTCTTCCACCGACTAGACCATATTTCACAACTTGAACGAAAGTCCATTTACGAGTCGGATATCCTTCCTACCTCCTTCATTTATTTGCTTTTAACGATTTTTCCTGGAATATCTATCCTCATAGAACGGCTTCTACGTTCGATATTTCCACCCTTTTCTTCAAGCCACCTAAATCTTTCCTGCGACTTTACATCTGGGAATTGAGTGTTAAACGGCTGGCAAGAATCAATAATTTCGGTATATAGGGTGTTTCACAACAAATGCATAACATTCTGGAAGATTATCTCGCACGTGTGTAACTCTATCAAAAAATAACGTAGATCCTAAAATTGCGAAAGGATTTAATTGTAGGAAAATTCTACTCTTTTTATACATTGTAATGTATTTAACTTCTAAAACTCTCGGGTATATCTACTGGCGAAGAAACCGTACTTTCGATAGAGCGTTCAGGAACCAAAGACTAATAATGGCTGAAAAAGAAGGAATCCCGAAACTTTACGATATTATATTATTGAGCAGTTTCCTAGATCTAGATACGTTCCATTTTTAAAATTCATATTGCACGAATTTCACAGAACTTCTCAATTTTGTCCTCACCTTTCGATATACAGATCAGGCGTATATCATATCAAAAAAGGCGGAGACCATTCTTTCGATGGTCCTGGCAGATATACTCGAGGAATCGTTGGAGGATGCGAGGAACTTAGCGGTGACCGCTGGCAAGAGCAGCGTGACCCGCGAAGAAATGGAAGAGTCGCTGAGGAATCTTTGTCTTCGTTTGAGTACGGTGCCGGCATACAGCGCGAGAATCGGCTCCTGGAACGACGACGAGGATAAGAGTAACAAGGGTCCTGTCGACTCGTCCAAGGTTGGTCGAACGAAGAAAGACAGATAGAATAAAAAAAAAAAAAAAAAGTTACGCTCGAAGGCCGCAGCAACTGGATCGCTCCTCGTCGATAAACAAAATAGGTTGTTTCAGAAGGTTCACGGCATCGCTGCTGTACCTCGTCACGCTGTCACGGGGACTGCAGTCACAAAATAGTGACCATCTATCGCAATCTACGTTTCCTTTGGTAATCGTTAGCTGCTATTCGAACGATGCTCGATGACACGCGCAAACTTGCGCGAATATACCTTTTATCGTTTGCCTTAAGCCTTGAGCAACCATTTTTTTTCGTGCAATCGATGTGCATCCGTGTCTCATGGAAAATAAAAAATGTTTCAAACTGATCTACCTTATGTTTCTGTTGAGGTTATTGGGGTTATAAGGATCGAAGAACGCGTGGATAAATTGTAAAAATAGCAAATATATTTAGCGATAAAGAGTAACTACAAGTATGAATACAGTTGAGCTGGTCTAGATCCGCACGCTGGCAGTGTTTCCCTGTAACTGAAAATCCCGAAGCCATCGTCGCCTGTCTATTGTCTATGGTCTGCCATCGTCGCCTGTCTATCGTCTATACATTCTCGATGGCTTCAGTGACTGAGGAAACTAAACAGTACAGATTTTTTTTTTTTATTATTTAGTTTGCGCTTTACAATTTGTCCAAGAGGACATTTGGTAAATTGTTATATCTATTGCGTAGGAAAATATAATATAGCATGTGGGTGGCTACCCCCAGTGGGGTACCATCTTCGTGTTTGCTAGGTTATATCCTTGAACCTTCAACAGTTTCAATTTTTATATGATCTATTTCAGATGTATCGCGGATCAGGAGATCAAACTTTTAGAGAGTTTTAATTCGAAAATTTAGTTTTCTTAGTTAGAAACGGATAGAACAGCTTGGGAGGGAGGAAATTTTTGTCGGTACTCCGGTGAGAAATTTCAAGATATCGCGTTTACTTTGGAGGATCGAAGAAAAGCGTTTGATACTTTAAAGGTGCATAATCTCCGCAGTATTGCGCAGAGAAATTGCTATTAATGACATTAAAGATGTAACTTTTTGCTCGATACAGCAAGCGACTCTGTTTCACTTTGATAACTTTGTATCTGTTACTTTTTGTAAAACGTAGTCGTGAAATTATTGTAGAGATATAACGACTTTCTAATGCTGAAATTAATGTAAAAGTATACAAAATATTAGCGACGAAAGAGACAAACAAATTCATTGAAACGAAGTAAAATTAGGTGAAGCGAAGAAATTGAAGAAAATATTTTCAAGATACCATGCGTCGTGTTAGAGTTTATATAATATTAAATTAATATACACACAGACCGACATTGTTTTAATAAATCGCCTGTCGACTGCTTTGAGAAGTATTAAAAATATCAAATATATTTTTCCTCTTACCTATTTATCATTTTAATTTAGCGTTTAAAAAGTTGAAATTTACTTAATACGAACCTGTTTCAGCAGAAGGTAGTTCGTAGCCAACTTTAACTTTAATAACGTTTTATCGGTTTTTATCGATGTATTTAAGTAATTAGAACACTAAGTAACCGAAGTAACTTGCCTTGCTCATTTTATAAGCATATTACATATATAAACTTTGAAATAGATCGAATAAGATGTTTTACTTATTGTTCGTCTTTGCTTAAGCCGTTGCACGACGATAATTAATTTCTCAAGAAGAAAGCAAGATTAACATAATGAGAGAATAGTAATCAAATTTTGAACGAGGAGCATTTATGATACTTTCGCGTTGCGAATTTTGTAAAAGAAGATAAAGAATTAGAAGCAACTGAAGATATTCCCTACGGTCTTTAGTATAATCTCTCTACACGGTGTATGGAGTGTAATAGAGATGATTTTCGAGACTCCAGGGTGAAGATTTTCACCAAAAAGGAAAACGTTGTCCAGCGTAGGAGAAGCGAGGATTTTAGAAAAATAGAAACAAATTGTTTGCTTCGAAAGCGGCTGCTTCACCTAACGTTCTAAGTTGTATTAGGATCTGGAAGCTTAACGGAATATATTTTTTATATGAAATTAGAAAGTATCGAATAAAATAAAATGTACGATAGACGAACGATAGAGTCGCAGAAGTTTAAATGCAAAGCAACGTCTGAAAAACGTATTAGAGAGCTGCGCGTACACGAACATACACATTACGTTCTTCAATTTACCCTAATCATCGCTAAAAGGCGTATCGTCAAATCGAAACGACGTCTAATTGAATGTTATTCCACTTTTTCTAGAAGATGTCCCGTCGTGTGGAAGATTGAAACGAATTATTTTGCCTCTCCGCTTGATAATTAGTCGCAATCGCGTTCTAATTAATAATCGCTTTACAGAAACGTCTATTTATACAAGCGCGGTGCGGCGCGCGGCACAGTGTTAGACTAAACAATCTTCGAAGCAATCAAGGTGGTCCGGTTAAACCTGAAATTAACTGAAAACAAATTAATTTCAGTCTCACGCCGGTCTGGTCGGGAACCCTTTCATACCTGAGGACCTGTGAAACCCTATAACCACGCCTCCTCGGCTTTCTCTGAAATAATTACACTAACTTGATCAGATCCTAATTAAATACTAAACTTCTCGCATCCTTCCCAAATCCTTCAACGTCTCTAGTTCCATCCAAATACGATTCACCAACCTGCTTCGACTAAATGGAAACCCCGCATAAGAATCCATAGGACATTTCGGTCAAAGTTGAATCAACGGTAAAGTACGATTCTTCGGGTCCCTGTTGTTCGTTTTAGTACGCACATTTCGTCGGAAATCGATGTATACGAGAAACGCGTGAAACGTTCGAACCTTGTGAAACGGTATAATTTAAAAGCTACGCTTGTCCAAAACGTGCTAAATGTGTTTTAGACTGTTTCCGAGGTTGCCGTTCGATTATCAGTCAGTCGGTCGACGTTCAGACAATGAATCGATGTTTATCGTGGTACGAATACCGGTACTCGCCTTCGTAAATGAACTTGTACAGTACACAGCCTCAACCCTATTCTTGGCCGGTCATCGTCGAATATCTCTGGGGCTTCGGTGGCGCGTTGGAAAGTTGGCGTTCCCGAAATTCTTCGAATTCGTCATGGCGATGCCGGCGAGCCGGAAACGAATTAATTTCGACTTGACGCCACGGCTCGTTCGAAATGAGTTTCCAGGTGGGTTCTGTCCTTGTGTCTGCCCTTACCTTTCTTCCATCGCGGGCTTCGTAAAATAATAACTTTATGGAGGCGGGACACGGCACACGAAGCCCTGAATGGGACGCTTCGAGGCGAAGAAAAGGTCTCCGGCAGACAGAGAGGGAAGAGCGTGTCGTGCGGCGAAAGAATAGGAACTAAAATAGTCTTCTCGGCGGCAAACGGAGAAAAACTCATTCCGTCTGCTCGCCCGCAGCCCGGAGCTGCTCCATTGTGAAACGGCCAACTATTGTGTAGTTCGTGGTAACCGCGGACCGCTGTCGTTCTCCGCTCTTTCTCTCAGTCGTTCTCGTTTTCTCTCCTTGGTCCCGCTAGTCCCTTTTCTCTCTGTTTCTCGGCGTGTCGACAGTTTCGTTCCTTTCTTCCGGTGCGCGCTCGTTTCTCTCGTCGCTTCTTCGTGGAATTTCACCGACTTTCCACGCGGTACCCGTTCCCGATCGTTTCCTTTTCATCGCGGCCACGGTTATTTCGCAGGAATCGTTGACGACTCGCGCTGATCGACTCGACCGAGAGAATTTTCGAGCGCGAAAGTCGACAGGTTCGCGCACGGTCATCCGGACGGACGTACGTAATCGCTCGGTAACTCACTGGTCAGAGTTGCGGCCTATCGAAGTAAGTTTTAGTTCGATAGAGTTAGAATGAAATCTTATCGTTATCGATGATACTAGGTAAGTATACTAGATGGTAATCAATTGGGGTAGAAACGGTTATGTTTGAACTGTGATTTAGAGGATTTCTTAGAGAACGTCTTCGATTCTTTTCTTTCGACATCCCGTGTAAAGTAAATTGTTAAATTATGTATTTATTATTTTGGAATTTTCGTAATTTGTTTAATTTGTTCAAAAAGAATCGTATCCCTGGGATACACGTGAAATAAATAAACGAGAGACCAACAACCTGTAGACATTCTTTGCAAAACTACGTAATATCAAAGGAGATGCGTGTGATTTTCTTCGCTGGTTTCGTTTCCATGGCTTTTCAGCGCCGAATAGTCCCTCCTTTTCTATCATTAACATCGTTTCTCTTTCCTTTGATTTCCTTCCTCTTTTCTCGCCTTTCTTTCGCGAAATTCCATCACCGATCTCCCCTTTTGCCGAAAGGAGAGCAATTTTAAGGAATCGTTTGACGATTCGGCTGACTGACGAAGAGAAGGATCAGGAACGTAGAAAGCAACGAGGTCGAAATACAGGATAGTATCTGAAAGTGGCTTAAAGGGAAGCGCAAGCTTCGCGACAGAAACCTGTCCCGCTGTAATATTTGGGATATGAGTTCGGCTCTTTCTTGCTATTCATCGCAAACGGCCAGCTTTGTTCCATTTTGTATCGTTGCTTCCAGCATCGTATTATTAAATTGGATTTAATATTCTGCCACGATCAGCTTGAAAGTAAAACTATCGCGGTGTGAGTTCGTAGCAAGTTTCTGATAACGCGATCTTTTATCCGGTGGGAAATTTTTAGAAGATAGAAAATTGCCTTCTTTCGGTGCAAAGCCGTGATTCTTTTTTAATGCACATTTTATCTACGTTACGCACTCGTAAAGATAAATAAGAAAGTAACGCGTAATTTTAAAATACAGTACATTCCAGCTATCAGTTCCAAGTTTCAGTTGAGAATCTCTGTAATATAATTGCACTAGTTGCGCTTCGATAATTAAACGTAACAACGAAACGATACATCCAATGTCTCGTGCATATTGAAATTATTTCAACGTTCGTCGCATAGTAGATAAACAATTATCCGATAAATTTGTTCGCGTTGCTCTCTAAGGAGTTACGTAATATTCCGTAAGATCGTGACAAGAATGAGTGAGAAACATCTCCCTATCTTGATACCAGCGAAATCACGCGCGCAACAAATGAATTCCAAAGTAGTGTGCGAACTACACGAAGCGTTAAAATTATAACTTTGAAAATAAATATACGTATGTACGCTAACGTTTCGTGTAAACAACCCGTAATGCTCATTCGTAATTAGTTCATTGATAAATAAAATTCGACAAAACCAAATCATACAAGCACGATGGTATTACTATCAATGGCACATTATACTTTACGCGTTAATTTCACGAGGATATTTCATTATTTAGATTCAACACTATACTTTTACACGATTTTAAGACAGTATCGTAATATACAGCGTGCCAAATATTTTATGCGGTTAGAATAATAAAATTACATAAAGAAAACGTTCCTCGAAGCGAACGATAAATTACCAGAGACATTAGAAAGAGAAGGTTCTGCGCCATGAAATGCGTACGATCGTTAGACGCAATTAAATCGATAAATACCACCGATTGTTTCTTGTTTCTCGAGAAATTCTTCGATTTGATTCGTTCCGCGCGAAACTTTGGCTCGCCTTCTCCTACGATAAAACGAAACAATAGTTGGAAATGTAGATAAAAGTATTACGCCGTCGAAGACTTCTGCAGTTATAAATATCTAATCGATATCAATTAATTATCCGGCTGTATTTAGCCGTGGGCTACGGACGAGACTCGCGAACCGATAGCAGCCCCGTCTTTTCGTTTCCTGCGGCGTGGCGCGGGGCAACGGACCGGTTTGATCCTGTAAAAGTTCTATTGTTAATGAAATATTCCGATAGCTCGGCCTTACGTTAACGATGGGCTTTCAGGAAGGCCGGTGGAAGGAGAATTAGGAAAACGATAGGGACGAGGAAGAAGAGATAGCTGGGGAAGGATAGCTGTCATCGACTCGGAGCTACTCGTTGGAGTTTTAATTTCCCGGCGGGTTTCTCGGAAACTTCTTCGCGCGACGGCGCAACGCTGCGAGAGCATTTTACGACGATCGCGTCGCGACGCGGCCAACCGGAGGATGAGCGACTGCGTGAAACAGAAAGAAAGGAGAGGAAACGAGAGAGAGTGAGAGAGAGAGAGAGGGAAGTATCGGGGTGAAAGAAAGGGTGTGGGGCACAGGGTAAAAGCAAAGCTTGATATTCCGTAGAAAATAATCTGCGCGGCCACGACTGTGATAGAATTTAGCGAGATAATTCGTCGCAGCTATCTGTCGTGAGAGCGTTGGATTCGGGAATGGATGCACCGTAATGTGGTCCTTGTGCTTGGTGTATAATGCAGCGGCTCGCATCGCGCGCAAATGCTCGCGAGAACTCGCCGAAGTGTGCGTGAAAAGGTGGGGCTGTAGCTTTCCTTTCAAATAGAAATTAAAACGAGAACTCGTGGTACCATTCGTGTATGTACCGTTCAAAAGTATTCCGATGCTTGTCAGTTTTCGATAAGAATCGTTTTAAAGCATCGCATAATTGGCGTAGCTAGCTAGTATTAGCAGAATATTATGGCAGGACGAAATCCATGGAAATTAACGCGCGATAAGATAGGCGACGTTGTGAAACTCGTACTTCTTCAAGATCATCGAGCGAAATCTGAACGAGCAGGTTAAACAGGTTGATACGTAACAATCGCGTAATCTCTTCGTATAATTATTTCTCGCTTATCGAACGCATAACATAAAGGTATAGAGAATCGAACGAGTGATTAAAACGCGTTAATGTCGTCGAGCAACGATAACGACGAGTTGTAAAGTGAAAGACGTTGCTTCTCATTTGGCTGATACTCGTACTTTTATCAATGATTAAATCGCTGTTCCTTTTAGGTCATTCGCTTAAGATATCATTGTAGACAAACATCGATGAAAATGGCTAAGAAGTTTAACGAAATGGTTCAAAGTTTCTGATATATGCTAAGTACATATATAGCTGGTACAATCGAAGGTATAGAAGTTTCTTTTTCTCTATTTACTTAAAACGTTATTATTTCGTTTATATGCATAAGCTAGACTTTTATACGCCGCGACGGAAGAGTATGAGAACGCCAATTAAGAATTCGCAAGATTACCCTACATTCTTTATTCAGTCGCGACTCTCAACTTTTATCCTATAAAAAATTCATTGTACGTTTGAATCGAAGGAAAGGCGAATTTCTTCGGCAACTTCGCTCGAATGCAATTGAAAATTAAACCATCTTCCTCGTAACATAGATAATTCGACCGGACGAAATTACGCTAGCCTCCGGAGAAACTAACGATTTATTAAGCTCTTCGCGTTTGTCATCGAGCGTGAGATGGTTAATATGGCCGATAATCTTAGATTTTAAACTTTCACGACGATTTACGGTCCTTCGGGTTTAGTTCGATTAGCAATAAATTTCTAGCAGCGCGTTGTTTCAGGTCCATCCCGAGGAAGCAAAGTGGAATATTGACGAAACGTCGGAACAAAGCGCAATTTACGTATCTAGGTACTGTTAAAAACACGATGGAAGCTCAGAGAACCACAAACACATCATGATACGACGATTAACTCGTTAAGTTTAAACTTGAGAGTAACGACTGTTCGTTATATACCAACCGAAGTAATTCTTCGTTTCGTGGGAAACTAAATAGGTACGTGAATCAACCGGTACAGAAACACAGGGAAACAGTTGGACAATTGGTGGGAACCCAAAGTTGGCGGTCGGTGCAATTACGATAGCGTCTTTTGGCCGCGCACGTCCACGTGAACGTAACCGGCGCGATTTTCTCCTGGCACGTCACAGGATAATGCTTTTAGCCACGGCCGGTAAACTCTTTATTTCCACGTGATATACGAGTGGATTGCAGTGTGCTCTGTGCGGATTAAACGAGCTGGATCGGCCGGCGTCGTCAATGGACTTCGTTTCGAGAGTCCTTTCATTATCCCAGGAACACGGACCTGGCCTTCGGAGAAGCTGTTCGTATGGGCGAATGGAGGAAGACAGAAAGAGGGTGGAGGCACGCAAGTCGAAGGAAGAAGCCGTGTGCGCGCATCCACGAACGAAAGAAACGAACGTAGCCGAGGGACGAAGAAAAGGACGGCAGCGTTAGAAGAAACAAAAGGGGTATTTTCGTCACGGTGGAATGGGAAGGATCGGACTTTTCTCTTCTGCCGCGAGCTCACACCTACCTGGACCACCTATACGCTCGCGTTCCCTGAGGATTAATGTCGCGCGGCACACTGCCAAAAGTGACACGACTGACCCGCGCGCGATAGCAGCCTCTTTGACAACGATAAACTTGGAAATTCAGCTGTGATTCTTCGGCCATCTTCGGGTACGAATCGCGTCGTTTACGTATTACGATAATTCGGCTAACGCTTGATTATGCCAATTAGTCTGGAATCGAGCATTTACGTTTAAAAGTTGATCGCAAGGGATTTATAGATGGATTGTAGCACGTGAAATGTGTGTTTCAAAGTGTTGAAATATTTATTTACGTTCAGTGACGTTGCACGAAGAAGCATTGGGTTGCTCGACAAATTTGCTTTTTTACGTTGCCTTCAGCGATATCAGTCTTGAAGATGATAACACTAGAAAGATTTTCTACAGTCGGTGTATATTCGGCCAGTCGCGGGGAGACGCGGTCGCGAGGAAAACGCGTCAACGGGAGTCGTAAATTCCCGTTACGATTATCTTACTAATCGACGCCACGAAATGGTCGATCCCCGTATTTCTGGTGGGATAATAGGGGTGATTCAGTTGGAATAAAACTGTAGTCTACAGTCTTATTAATGTATATATATTTCGGAAC
>JACXIT010000131.1:383508-535895 GCA_014737525.1 Bombus difficillimus
TTCCTCCGTGATTGTTACCAGCACGTAATAAACCTCAGGACGTCTTGAATTGCCCGCTGTAAACTTAAAGTACTTTTTTGGACTTTCCGTCCATTAAGTTCAGGATAGACCACTTGACCCCGCTAAATGCGTTAGCAATTAAGCTAACGTTGAAGTATATGGTGGGTCCTTGGGTCTATAGCGGGTCGGACGGACGGTCCGAGGCCCATTGACTTGCAGGTAACGCGGGCTGGTGTGCCGGCCGCTTCAGGCGGCGTAACAGTCGGAATAGAAATATCTTCGAAAATAGCAGTAGAGACATTCTATTTCCATGACAAAAACACGTCGATTGCAGAAAAATATGTAGGTACGTACATACGTGTGTATATGTAGCGGTACTTTCATTGATTTTTTAAAGATTAGATTGACTCGTGACGCGACGTCTTGCGATCGTCCAGTTCTTCTACCATCAACTTTGTCTCACAAAGTTAATCTCAAATCGAGGAAGAAAATTAAGCTTCTTACTAATAAGAACGATCTTCAATCGTTAATGACATTTTATTTTCCACATCTAGTCATATTATAGGACTTGTATCGTAGCCTACGCTTACTACTAATAATTTTGTTAGCGTAAGAAGAACGCTGAACGTGGAAGAAGAATTTATTCCAGGAAAAACAGTACGATTCTCCGCGTGAAAAATGCTCTTCGATAAATATTTATTAAATCATTCTCTGAAAAGCGATTTATAGATCCTTACGTAAAACAATTACGAGCAGTTCGATCGAATTAGCAATCGATTAAAATTTGAATAAAAATTTAAAAAGTTCTTTGAAACAGCGTGAAATGTATTACATCCGACTCTCTCTCTCTCTACTTTGCGACTCTTCAAATTGAACTGTATATACGCGCTGCGTTAAATTCCACGGGGGAACATTTTTTCGGTTACACCGGATCGTTGAGAGGGGCAAGGCGAAACAGAATAAAGAATAGAATGGCTCTTGTCGCGAAGAAAATCAAATAAACGGCTGATAATGAAATTAAAGCGAGAAACCTTATACGAGAAAGTAATAGGTAGCTTTAGCAGTCACGCAATGAGGACGTGTGAACGTAGACGAGAAGAGGAGAGGGGTAATATTGTTTCTCTTGCGGAAAGTGATTCCTTTCGACGACCTTCCCTTCGGTGATCTCTGTTATCCTTTGAATCCGTGAGAGCGGCGATGCTGTTTGTTCGAAGGAAAATTGAAAAATTCTGCTGCACGTTTCCGGATTATCGCTCGACCTATGCAATATTTCCAACATAAAAGGGAAATGGTAAAAGTGTCATTGTATTTTCACCTTCTTACGATATCCTATTTTCTCTACTCAGTTTTTCATACTAAACAAAACTGGAGAGAAAGTGGTAAAAGGAGTTCGCCACGGGTTAGAAGAAGAAGAAGAAATTTCAACGATATCCTGTGCGAATTTCACTAAAAACATCGATCGACAGCAGCACTTTTTTACGAGTCAACAAAGAACGAGAAAGAATCGAACGTTTGATGTTTGCTGGAAATTTCAACGTGGAATCTTTAACATCTTTTACCGTGTTATTTTTCTCGAATTTCGATAGGGAAAATGTAGTAATCGTTTTCGAAGGTTATCGAAAATACAACGGCTAGGAGTGAAATACCTTTCTTGTTTGTTTCAGAAACTGTTTGCAAACTACTAGGTTCGTGGAAAATATAGGCGATGCCTATACCCGGGATCACAGAGCCTCGTGAATATCGCTTTCATAGGGTCACGTTCCCCTATGGTCGAATGAACGCGTTTTGCGTCCCTACACGGGAAAGGAAGATGAAGAAACGAGAAAGGGACTTGGTGTTTCCTCCGCCTAAAAAATTTATTCGACTACCTTCCTGCTGGGCTGTCGTTGGGCCGGTAATTTACGTCGGTGACTTCAAAATGCAAGTGAACTCACAATTCTGGCGTGAATGGACCAACGAATTGATTTTCTTTGGGCAACGAAAAGAGAGAACATTTTGACAATGTGGAACGGACACTTTTTATTTTCAATCCGTTCCCAGAGGTTTTTATTCGCGTTTCACGCGGAGAAAGGGAAACGATGATTCTAGAAATGTAGGAAAGTCGATATTTTACGAAGAATTAATATTTCATTTGTTAAATCTATTACGGTGCTAAATTATTTCACCTTATAAATAATTATATTGCGATATATTATGGACAAGGCACCGTGAAAAAGTTCGATGTTTAATTTAATTTCCTTTCTTTCGATAAAAAAAAAAAAAAAAAAAAAAGAAATCAAGATTGCGTTGAAGAGGAACGTTCAGATTCAATACACGTTTTCCCTTTTGACAAAATATATCGTCACACTGAATTCGACGAATCAATATCGAAAATAACATGCAACTAAAGCATAGAATAGCATAAAGATTGACTTAGAATCCATAAATCTGGCAAGGTATTATCAAATAACAAAGCTGTTTCTAACGATGTTAATTATCGAATAATTTTAATACTCGTAATATAGAGCGTGATATCTTATTGTCTTGCGTACATATATACCAACCTAGGTAAAATTAAAGGATCGTAACAAGACTTCGGAACATGTCCATCGAATAAAAGCTACCGATACGTTTTCAGCAATGCAAAAATCAGCAAGATCAATCTTCGTGCGTTCTACCGTTGTCAACAGATCATTAGGTCTGACGATGGGAAAGAATTACAGGATGAAATGAGAAATAGGAAAACGCGATCTTTCATCTTAATGTCACAAACATCTGGTAGGATAAATGAAATTACGAGCGTGAAACGTAGCGAAAGAAACGCTAGACGAGCGAAATAGCGCGCACATGGTACATTTGTATAATTAATTTTTCACATACTCGACGAAAACGTTTACATTTCACCGAGCCGGCAAAAAGATAAACGCGGGGCGACGGGATGGCACGTGACGAGATATCGCGCCAACTTTCCTCGCTTGACGAGCAATTGTACTCGCGTGTGAAAAGGGTGACTCGGAAGGCACGGCCAGATTAGTGTACAAATGTTACGGAACACAAGCTGAAACGGTGGAAAAAAGGAAGAACATAGAAGCAAGAACAATTTTTAATGGAACAGCGCGCGAGTGGAGATTTGTTGAACATTTTTGAGCGTTGCGCGGAAATGAATTTGCGTCAGTTATGTGTGGCAGCGCGGGGATTTTTGAAAAACGTGAAAATATTTCGTCGCGTGTAAACTGTAGACGTGAACGAAAATGGGAGAGCTGAAATTGAAAAATACAAATAATCTAAAATTATCGGCAGGATTCGAGACATTGGGTACGAAGAAAACAGTTTGTTCTTTGAAACGTCTGGGACTTGTTTCCTCGAATTTTTTCAATCGCGTGGAATTCCAACGTTACAAAATTGATTTCCAAAGTTAAAATTCATGGACTTCCAAGAATACGACAATCAAAATTCAAATATTATTATATTTCAGAAAAAGAGATAATAAATTTTACAGTTCTGGCGTTAAATTGTACATGTATGTATATCATTAATATATTTATAGACCTCGCAACGAGGTTTAACGCGAACAACTTATTGGGAAAATTATTCAGTTTAGAACGTACAATTCTTTTACGTTATAAAATAATTCATCTATATCGTTTACGACTCGAACGTGTGAAAAAAAGCACAAACTGATTATGTTATTTTTAAAAACAAAAATAATAGATTCATTATTTCAGATCGTTGCTTTTTATCTTCGTTCAAAACTTTGTCCAGGCCTGCTATGAATAAATAGACTTCTATTCGCGCTTGTATGTACAAGCACGTTTGTACTTCATGACAAAAAATGTACTTTAAAATTTCAGCTTGTTTGTACGTGACGAAACCTTCTTTTTTAGCTTCGCTTGTATCGCGAATTTAGCCACGGTGTGTATACTAGAATCGTCGGAATAATTAAAATAGAAAAAACCAGATAGAACTTTATCCAAAAATCTCGATCGTTCGTAACGATTTCTCAATAACGAGTTAAAATTGAAAAAATGGTCAATTGCCAAATTTGTATAAAAATAAATAATCAAAGAATTAATTCGTAATTTCAACGTTAGAGAAATTTCTATGGTACGCACAGTAGTATGACCGCACGATATACGACTCACTTGGATCGCCTATCGACGTTATAGATCGTATTTACATCGTGTCTTTTTCTCCTTTCAATATTTATTTTATATCGTTAATTGCGATGAAATCGTTCACGGATTCACAGTTTTAATTCTCTAAAAAAATAATATAAACCGTAACGGTGCGAAGACCTTCCATTTATACGTCAAAATCAGACTTGGACAAATTTTGTTTCGAACGAAGCATAAAGAACGAAATAAATAAAAAATAATTGTTTTAAAAATTGCTTATTTCAACCATTTGTTCTTTTTATTGTAGAACAACAAAATGTAAAATTACTTTCAAATACATAATTTTCTATTATATTTAATTTCGCGAAATAAAATAACGAAGAATTAAAATTTGTAATATTATATCTTGCATATACTCGAGCTATAAATAATACAGGCAAATTAATTTACGATATTTCGTGTCGCAATCGTTTTGCCATTTAAAAAACCATTTTCCAAACGTTTAATAACTGAAATAACGTCCTGCTGGAGATCATTCAGTGTCGGTTGAAATAAAGCGTAGACAGTGTATGTTCCAACGCTTAAATATTTTGGGACAATCTTCCTGGAGTGGCAGGAGAAAAATAGGAAGAAAGAGCGTGGCGTAACGAAACAACAGCAGAAGGGTGGCGATAGACGATGGAAATGAGTTGGTAGCGAAGGGTGAAATTACAGAACCGAGTCTCTTCCCAAGGCTGGACGCAGTGAAAGTAATGGAGAACCGGAGGGGGACGAACTTCTGTGTAACATTAAATACGCATCTGCGAGTTACAAGGGAAATTCGGCTTGCTCGAATGTATTGTAGGTGGAAATGATATAACGTAGCCATAAAATTAGCTGCGAGTTGAAGTTTACATGTTTCGAGTGCCGAAACTTATAATTAGTACGAACTGATATTTTGGTAGAAATATTTGGCAGAAACAATTTCATAGAAGCTTGGTTCGCCATAATTGCTAGAAACTTTTGAAAAGCCGAGGATCTCGAATCTGGAATTTTCAGTCGACGATATCAGCTCGAAATTACATCTTTCTATCTCTTTTAAAAATATGCTGTATCGTCCATAAGGTTGACATTTTTGTTCTACAATATTTATCAGAGTTATGATTCAAGAGAATTTACCCCGTTCATACGTGATATATATTAATTAAACAATTGCAGGTAAAACGTATCAGAATTTACGAACTAACAATTTTCTTCTACGTGTATTGGTAGAAATTAAAATATGAAGATTGGAAGACTAAATTGTTGATTTACAACTACGCTGTGTCATTGTTTTACGCAGATGAGCTAAAACCTTTCAGATTCGAGATCTTTAGGATCTTCGAAAACTCCAACGTTATTAAGAGTAACAGAATGTTTAACGTTTAATTCCTAGCATTTGCTGCCTAACCGCGATTTGTATTTGATACGTTCCAACGTCAAGAGGCAAGAGAAAAACCGCGTTTCCCAAAGATTCTTAGACTCCGGCTGGGCAAATTAATTTGCGCGCATGCTTTCTACGTAGCGTTTCATTACTTTCTGTACCATGCTCTGTGCATGGTTTCGAGAGAAAATTGAACGCGTGGATGTAACGTGTGCTTTGGACAAAAAGCATCCATATTGAATAAAAAACGCGCGTATAAAAGAGAGGTTCAGCTAAAATGAAATGTACGAGTATGTAAAAAGAATGGCACTCTTAATTTGAAGATAGGCGTACAGTACAAAATCGAATAATTTTATGCAAGAGAACGTAGTTTAAATTTATAAAAATAAATATCGATTATAGGACGAGTATATAACATATAATATAACGATGTATTAATATCGAGCTGATCCTTTGATCATAGTGCATTAATGACAGCAGGTGTATTAAACGCGCGGAACACCAGCCACCAGTTTTCGCACCAAGCGACGTATTCACGGTCAGTTGCTCGTTGCTTCGAACCCAGCTCACTGTCGCTATGGGCTAACCTCTGCTGCCGTAAGATAAGAGAAATTCCGGTAAAACTCGTAAATACGAGGACGTGACTGCAGAGGCTGCACCAACGATCGTGAAAGTGGAAAAACAACGCGATGCAGTCTGACGTTTCTAGTAAGAAGAACAACATTGGCCCCTGTCATCGAGCGAGGGTAATTTGATACGGTAAGTGGTCGTGTTTCGGCCAATTTGCCACTTAAACTTATTGTTAAACTTAGAGCCTTGTCCACGTAGTCCACGGCTTGACCCCCTTGTCACGAAGCAAGCTCTATGAAATTGCCAGCTAAGAAGCAGTTACTTTGAGGTTTACCTTTCACCGATTGGTTCCTTCGACGTTTTCGTCGGATACAAGAGAACAGGAGTGGAACGGAACTTTAAGAACGTGCGCCACGTTACTTAAACATCGATAATTTCACGCGATAATTCATTTTCATTCAGTTTGAAATTGTTTCACAGCGAGCGTTGTTTCCCTTTTTCCACTGCCTCGCCTTCGTCATTGTTCATTTTTTAAACATTGTACTTCAATACCTTTTTACGTAAAACGTTCCGAAAAATCGACACGCGTAAAAAATGCAGTTCCATCGAAAAAAATGTGCTTTTGCCTTTTTTGCTCCTTGCAATATGTATGTTTAAACAAATACACCGAAAAATAATTTTCTCATGTATATTCAGGAGCTGAAATCTTTATGATTGAAAATTCTTTCAAGCGCAAATATCGTTCACGATTAAATTCAATTATTAATGAAGATAATAATTATCAAAATTGACGAATATCACGTACGTAGAATCGCGCTAATTAGAACAACGAACGGAATAAACGCGCAAACTTGCATAATAACTCCTTTCATTTTCTGTGTAACACATCGTATCTAACGTTGAAACTACGTAGCTTTGATTTCGCCCCAGTTTCCCAATGCTCTGACAACATATCGAAATTTTCATCACCGGTGGAAACTCGCGCCCTTCCGCACGGATCTTTTGATTTTCAAGCATAATGCGAACAGAAGCTTGTAATTAATATATACTGTGGTATAAGACGAACTCTATCGCGGCCTGGCACGATACCTTGACGAGAAGCCTCGATTACAGCAACTCGCTTTAACTTCTATCCAACTAATTACTCGACCCATAACTTTACATTTATTTATTATGCCATAATTGGCAGACCAACACCGACCCTTCCATTTTCCTTTCATTCTTGTTTTCCAATTTGTTTATATTACGCACGAAAATCAGCTTCCAACTGTTAACAGTAGTTACCTAACTATTTTGATTTTGTTTAAAACAGGAGAAGAAGAAGCTTTGTTGCGTCTTTTATTTTCAATTATTATCTCCGTTTCTTTTATGGAAATTCAAGACGTTATAATTTCGAAAATGTTTACTCTGTTGCTGAAAATGTTGTTTAACTTTTGTTCGACACTGAACGGGCTCGAAAGAATGTAGCAACGAAGATTATTTGCCAGAAAAACAATGGAATGACAAAGAGTATGTGCCAGTAAAGTAAATGTCTGACAAGAATCACTCGCTGGTATGAAGAACTGTGATATCTATTTTGAAGTGGACTGCAAATAAACTGAATGTGTTCGATGAGAAATGTTTCTAAGTCGAGAATTAAGTCTGTAGGAAATTTTGAGTGGCTGATCGTGACAGGCAACTGCCAACAGCAGAATAAGCGTTTAATGGCTTCATAAAGTTATCGGTGTTAAAGGAGAGTCAGAATTTCTTAGGCTTATAAATGTACAAATATATTGTTGAAAATGACAACGTGAGTTCGTGCTCGCCGTTCATACGCAGATGCTCTGATTACACTAAATAGTAACTAGAAGATTGTTCTAGATACAATCGATAGATTTAACCGATAGGTTTAAGATGTTCTTTTGTTTTTATCCCTGGTCCATGTAAGAACGCGCAATAAAGGTTTTTCGGCTCGAAACGGTGCGATAGATTTGTCCAAAGAATAAAATAATAACTATCGCGATCCTATCTCTGAATGAAGAAATAACGACAGATATAAACGCTTAAAACCATAAACGAATGAAAAAACATAATTTCTGAAAATAGAACGAGCATAAGAAGAGATGTTGACTCGCCATATAAAATGTTGTATACAACGAGACGCGCGGAATATCCGTACAACTTTAAATCAGCCAGTTTAAGAAAAGGCAATGCTCGAGAATATATCCAACCACAGCGTGATATCTGTATGATATACATACATATTTGAACAACTAGCTGCCTACGGTTTATGAGCTACGTGTTACGGAAGAGATAAATCAATCAAGGCATTTCACGCGATTCGTTACAGAAGGAAATAGTTGCGTGAAAATGTGAAACTTAGATTTTCGAAAAATCGATGCATTCAGAGATTTGGATAATATCTCCTTTGCGAAATTTGAAGAAAAGATATTTATTTCGAGGCCCTTGTATTTTCGAGGAATTTTTTCGACGACCAAGTGTTATCGTTCAATCGAGCGAAGGATATTCGCAATCGATTTTCGGATCGCATGGAAAAAGCAGCGAGGAACATTTAAATTGCCTATCGCGTCGTAATTAACCGTATACGTTTTAATTACCATCGGTTCGTTGGCAGTGACATCGCAACGGTTCGATAACCACGTGGCGTGGTCAGAGAAGGATGGGAAAAGGAGAAACACGCGGCTCGCGAGACGATTTTTAAAAACGTTGTCTCTTCGCTGAGAATTGTACGCGAAACTTTAATCGCAATACAGTTTGGTCGTCGTAAATATTTCCCTATGAAGGACGATAATTGCATACATTTTATCCGTGGAATATTTTTACGAATACTCCGTGCGGCCATTTGACGGATCAACTCGCGTTAATTCGTTCGCAATAATAAAAATACAACGAGACACGACGTTACTGTTTCACGATGTCGTGTGTGGGATTGTAAAATAGACATATAGCAAACATTCGTATCCGTAGGATTAAGTTTAGAGAATTATGAGAGTGAACGTTCACGGTCGTCGGAAGAATCGATCCATCCACGATATCGAACAAAGAAAGAAACGTAGTGTTTACGAAATATAAAATATTTGTCTGCGTTTGCACTGTTACTCTTGAACGCATCGCGCGTGTCGACTCTTTTGCTCAACGACGCGTGTCATCGCGACGAATAGTTGTCGTTTCGGTCTCATTTCTGAGCCGGTATCGACGTGTTTTGCCGGGCATTCGCGAACCACGTGCAACGTGTACGGAGAAGAGGAAAAAAGCATCAGGTACCGGTGGATGACCGCGACGCGTTTTCTATGGCTGATTCAAATTATGCAACGGTCATTATGGTAATAACTGTTGGCGTATCTCACCAGCTATTAATTCCGGCTATAGCATAAGCCACGTATTTACGGGCGTGCCTGTAACGTTGGGACGACAATAGCGACAGAGTAACAGCAAACCGTTGGAAAACAGCAAACCTGGCCGTATTAAAAGCCGGGAAATTGAAAGCGAAGCGCGGGTTGGTCGTTTTCGTTGGGAACAGACGACAATGACTATGAAATGAAAACAAAAAAGAAGTATATATATATATGTAACGAAAAATAAAAAGTGGATAAAATGGAAGAAACAGACGACGAAAAATAAAAAAAAAATATAAATACCAATGGCGGAAGAGAAGGAAGATGAAAAAAAGAAAGGGTAGAGTAGAGATTATGGAAGATAGGGAAACGGAAGAAAGGTTAGAGAAATAGCAAACGATGACGAGGAAGTCGTGGAACGCGGCATTTTCGCGATTTGTATCTCGTAAACTTTCATCTAAATCTTTTTCGGTTAACACGCAGAAAAATCGACCGGTATTTCCGCGACCACGTAGCGGATACGCGACCAATGGTTCGGCTTGCTTTCATCCGATACTCGACGTTTGCTCGATGCGGTTACCCTGTGCTGTAGAAAAGTATCGAGGAAATCCGGGATTTTGTTCATTCCCGGCGTATCGAGGCAAAGAGTTCTTTATTTGTAAGCTCGCTAGAAACGAATATTCACAGTGGTTTTAATTCGCGAAAGAGGTGCTCGTGATCTTGTTGTTCCTCTTCGGAAATCCGGTTTTATTGACGGACGTTGACGATGATTTGTGAAACTTTGTGCGGTTTGCGAGGCATCTCCGCCGATGCGATGGACCGATTAATACTACGACAGCGACGTTTACATTTGCGAATATTCGAAAGTTTGGTGTATCTTATATTAAGTTAAATTTGGAGATGAATGCTAATATTTGTCGTTTCTTTGATAATTAAACAACGAACGGCCGGGAAAGTGGAGTTATTTGTAGCTTATTACAAACGCTATACATCCAGAGTAGATATTATTTCAACATGACCGACGAAACTTCTGACTTCTGAAAATACTGTTCAAAAAGGGATACAACGTTTGTCAAGGGTGAAACGCTCTACTTTAATTTACTGATTTTCAATTCTGTAATTTTCGAAGTTTAGATGCCCCGAATTTTGAATTCAGAAACTCCTGAACTCCCCAAACCTAACACACTTCTGCCAAAGTAGTCGATGCTTGCAGATTTACCTAAAGCCATTAGATGGTCAAACTATATAGTAGAGCGTACGATTGATCGTAAAATTTCAAATATAAATGATTCGGAGAAATTCTAAATCGATTGCATAGAGGTATCACTGTCATTCCGATGGGTCTTTCTATTTTGACGAGCAACGAACTGTTAAAAAATATGCTATGAAGTTGAGTATACGAAAATGTCGAAGTTGCGATTGAATTTACATCAAATTGTATAATCATCCTGATTAATATACCCACCTTTGCTATACTTTGCTTCGAGTAACTGTAATCTGTAAACTGTAACTGAAAATGAGCAAAGGCAAGTACTAATTACTCCTTTTTCAAGTGTATCTGCTCTGTTGTGCCATCGATCATTTTCACTTACTGGAATTTCTATATTTTTTTTTTTTTTAGAAAATACGTACTTACTTTCATCGCTTTCAATTATATCTCTCTGTCCATTATACATATATCTGCGCATATATTCCCATTTATTCGACTGTAAATATACTTTGCCTATTTTGACGATAATCGACTTTGATATTTTCCCATGTCCTGTACTCCGCATCGTCAAGCCGAGGTATCTACACCATGACGTTACAATTCACCAAAAAAGGTACGAGTAGCACCCGTAAACGCAGCAAAATCACCGAAGGGAGCATAATTTGACGATGACGAGATCTGGCCGATCCAAGAATCAGGAGCCTCTCGCCCTCGTCTTCGAGCAAAGCTCGGAAGTTTCACGAATCGAATTTCTCGGTTACAGGGTGAAACGCTCTCGTGATCCCCTATTGCACAATCAGGAACGCGCGCGCAAACTGATCGAAATGGAAAAACCTGTTCCATGTACGAAAGCAATGGTGCAGCTAGAAAAGCGTTTGAGGGGGATAACAAGAGAGAGAGAGAGAGAGAAAGAAAAAAAAAGATATTCCTGGCAGCATCTCTTCCTCGTTTCTCTTTCCTATCCGTTACGGCGTCCTTCCTCGATCGCGTTTGGTTGGTTGGTTGGTCGGTTGGTATCACTGCTTCACGCTACGATGAACACCGAAAATACGAAAGGGAAAAGAGCGTGGGAAGGGTACGGACAGAGGGAATGCCCCGGTTGCTTCGCGATTTCATAGCGTTTTCTCTCTGTCTGTTGGCTGTGCGTTGCATGCTGGCTGTCTTTTGCTTCGCGGCCAAATCGATCGGCTATGAAAACTCGCGGTGCGCTCCTCGCTGCACGCTTCTGCCTCCTTTTCTCGCGATCCTCTCCTCGCGTCACGCGTCTCTCCTTCTGCGCGCGATATTCACATGGACGTGGAAGTTAAAGCTCGCCGCGGTAAGGTAGCTGGCCTGAATATCCCAGAATGGAACCGTCTGTATCGCGATATAATGGATCCTTAAAAATGAATTTCACTTCGACGAATTACGAACGCGCGTTCCTTCGAGAAGGGTTGAGCATAGAAAGATCGTATCAGAGATGGGGACGACGCTCCGCCGATGGTTGCATTGTGGCTTGCTTATTCAACTTGTCAACGTTTCTGTACCGCGGTAACCGACGCGACGCAAGGGAGATGTTACTTAACGCTGCCACGTCCCTCGAGCTATTTAAGTTGGATTTCCATTTTGATTTCTTTAGAAAGTCGTTTAATATCGAGGCTGAGTGTATCAGCGGAGATTTACGCTTACGATTAAAGGTTTAATTTGTGCCGCTACGATTAAGATTAATTACTTAACTGAGAAACTCAGGAGAGAATGGCAAATAAGAGAAACTCGGGAGAAAATAAGAAAATCTTTGATTTGAGAACGGTGTGGACACAGTTACACGCTTCTATGAAGTGGCTCGTCCGTTTCTCAAAAAGGATAGTTTCCATGCAAAGAAGGAAATTTGAAAATAACGCGAACGATCGCTATAGTCGTATTATTTACAATCGTATGTCTCCCGCGTGCACGACTCCGTGTGTTCTTGAATAAAATCGTTCAAATGTTATTGCGCGAGATCGATCTACGCATATTCGAAATTTTGCTTGATTTACGAATTTTTATGACGCATGGTGCAAACGTGATTGCGCGTGGAAGAATAGCCGCGATCCGCCATTCGACACGTTCTCACAAATTTTGCTTATGCTTTTTAACGTGTACGTATTTTACGAAAGGCATAAAATCGATACAGATACAGACACACACCGAGTTTGTAATACTAATTGAAAACATTTTTGCAACGGAGTAAAACATTCTTATCTTATAATTTTTAAATTTAATTTAGCGAATTTTCATACGTGTGGCTTTCGGATGGTATCCATTCCCAGATGGTAAAATGAACTTGAAACTGCACTCAAATATTTACCCTTCGTTAGTTTGCACGGAATATGGTCCTGTACATCGTACAGTCTTGTTACGGATTATTAGATTGTAACATAATGGGTCATACGGTATTAAAACGTACAAATAAGAATATCTTATATTTGAGGTAAAAGTAAAAATTTATAAATAGAAACTTTATTTCTCTACCTTTGTCTGAGGTAGTTTAATCGTAATATTTTGTTACTTAATTTCATTAGGTAATTGTTTAAATCTCTTCGTTAACTGAATGTGACAAAATTGTACTATTTACGTTAAATCTGCAATAATTTGTATATCGTTCTGCTTCAAAGATCCGGTGTAGCTATTTCCTCGATGGAAAAGATATTGTAAAAATAAACGATTACACACGTTAAAAGGCTTGGTTGGATCGGTGAATTTAAAAGAATATGTCGCTAATAGCTTGCAACAGAACAGATCGTATCACCTCTGGATCCACGTTCTTTTAACATAGGAGCCATTCATATTACCTTTGTATAAAATCTGTCTAATTAAAAAGTGGCTCGTATATCCCATTTTTCTATAAATAAACAGATACTTTAAGCAATTTTATGATAATATTTCTGGAAATGCACATGTTGCTGAAAGATGAATGATTTTATTACTCGATCAAATATAAGTTACGAAGTCACAAGGCACGAGCTTTTCATGAATCAACGATCCGGTTTTAAGTTCACACGGGCTCGGTATTCTTTGTCCAAGACCCCTTTGCGCTTGTACACACGAAGTGGCGAGTTCGTAAAACACGTTTATATAGGGGACACGGGACGCGTGAAAGGGGCACGGTTCTTTTTCTTGAAAACTCGTTGTCGCTGCGTTAGATGCACGTCTTGGCGACGCGACGCCACGGTTTTCCACGTACCGCATAAAGAGAAGTGTCTTTATCCGACGAAAGCTCTTCCAGGAAAGCAACGGCTTTTTACGCGGGAAAGGGAAAAAGGAGGCGTGAACAGAGACGGCAAAGTCTCCCTTGTCTATCATCCCTCGTGCCGCTCCCTTCTTCCTCTTCTTTCTTCTCTCCTTCTCATTTCTCTTCTCTTTCTCTTCTTCTTCCTCTTCGTCCTCTTCTTCGTCGAGCTTCTTTCATGTTGTCACCTTCCTTATTCTGTGCTGCACCAACTAACCGCCTCATTCTGCCTGTACTTTCGCTCGGAACATAGACGGCATGGTTACTAACATATTTTTATGAACTTTCGCTAGGAAAGAACACGTTTAGAAACTCCTTAACGCTGAAAGCGAACGTTTCAATTGGCGCGAGCTGTGTAGGATATGCCTGCCCATTTCTGTGATTCTTTTCACATTTTAGTGTGATTTTAGAGGAAATTCTGTTGAAACGTTTATAGCGTAAACTCGGTTTGCTAAATTCTAGAATTATTAACTTTATCTAAATATGCTGTATGTAAACAATTATAATTCAAACGGTATGAAAATAAATAGATGTACAGAGTGTTGCGCAGAGTGTTTCAATTCAAATAGCGAGTTGTGTAAATAAAAGCAAATCTATGTGCCATGTGTATCTATCGAGAAACCGCTAAATGTTTTATTAAAAGGTTATGGCAAAAGTATAAAGTGTGAAGTAAATATAGAAATTATATTTTCATTTTGAAGAAAACTTTGCTTACCATTATCGGTACAGGTCTGTGACATACATGCGATAGAACGACTACAGGGGAGAATCGTTGAATTTTTATTTTCATTTTGTTCGTTTATACGAACATTGGAAATGTTATCGTAGCGGTGGTTCGTTCATAACGTTTTTAGTACCATCTTCGAAAGGTAAAGCCACGATTACTTATATCCGTAGATATTTATTTTGTTCTTGAATCTGGATTCATCTTTCGAAGTACCATAACGCTGTAATTCAGAATCATCCTGTATAATAAAGTTGAACTTTGACAATTTCATTTCGCTAATTTAGTTTCTGCAAGTTTGCCAGAGGTTGGCAACGACGTACTATTAAGAACAATATCAACGCAAATCGCCTGGAGTTGTTTAATTTTCGTCGTATCCAATTTCCGTAGAAATGAAATCAAGAATTTTACTTAAGAATGTAAAGTTAAAGGAAATAAGCATCAGCTTACTTTTTCAGCCTCTTTTCCACAACTTACTACGAAATGATAGATAACTATATTATATATTATCCATCTTTAATATATTTTACGACCTATTAGGTATATATTATAGCACAACACACTGTTATGAGATAACATAATGCTAATATAAAACTCTTGTTGTTAATAACCAAATGAGAAATTATATTCATTCAGACATAATTGAAGATAATTTTTCTTTCGGTTTCTTTCATAATCTAGATTGAAAGTATTAATTAAATTGTTATGTCACGTTGTTAGCCGTTACCTCGAAAAGACAATTAAACAAAAAAAAAAAAAAGAATTAAACGAATAAAGAAAATATAAAATTGAATACGGACAAAGCTGTCGGAAATGTGAAAAGAAAATCGCGATTCTCCTTGTAGGAGCTTGGACCTTTCCAATAATCAAATTCGATAATAGTTTCAATCGGCCAAAAGTAATTTCACACCTGAGAAATTTATTTCTTCAGAAATTTCTTAAAAATTCTCTTCTTTAAAATTAGAATGAAAAACAAATTCGAGATTTTCTTTCCTCTCCGTGTAGCGCTGCATTTCCGCCAACGAGTTAATATTTTGATTACGTTTCGCGAGAAAGCAACTACGTCAAACGATTCTATTATCGAAGATAATATCGGTCAGCAGCAATTGCACGTGATCAAACTACGATTGTTGTTCCCGTGGTTTGTATCGCTTCTATTTACGTGTTGCAATGGCGGCCTCGTTGTCTATTTCCCTCTGTTTCGCGGAAACTTTGGCTCGCCGTATAAACAACGCTGAAACGATCGTCCTTCTGGTCGCAAATTAACACGACGCGATAATTAGAAGTGGCCGTTACGCAATTAAAATGCGCTTGGCAAGCTGCGTTCTTCTTGCTTCTGCCTTGGCTGTTGTTTCTTCCAATTACGCGCCAAGACGCGAGCATACTCCAGCAGCGTGCTCGGTGCGTAAATTTTCATAATAAATTCGCGACAATATCTCGCGCGCACAATTTCCTAACCAACGCTGCCAGACTTTTTAACTTGGCCGCAGACGATATTTTTTAATTTGAACGCTACATCGCTTGGAATTACCATCCGCGAATATTTCTGAAGAAAATCTTTCTGATATATGCGCGTGATACTGCGATGAGCTTCATTTCTTGCGTTGCGCGTTCTTGGTGTAATTCGTAAATGGCGAATAGCTTGAAACAGACTAATTTTTTAGACAATACAAATACAGATAGAAATTTTTCGGAATTTGGAACAACGGGAGAAAGGGAAAGAGAGTGGAAAAATTGTAAAAGACGAGAGAACGATGTATTCGGCTAAAGGGAAAACAAGTTACAGCGTGTTACCCTGTTCCTGATAGTCATGCAAGGCACACCCTGTTCCCTTCGTTTGTCGCTTCTTCCTATCACTGATTCCACAACTTTTCTCATTAAAGCGATCGATGTCGACCCAATTAAAGTTAACTTTCCATCGGAATAAAGAAAGTCCAACGAAAGGGAGTGACAATGTCCTGGGATGGCGCGACGGGGTGCGGCGATCTGAAAATTCCTGCCGCCGTTGACGCAGATGACACGCGGCAATTTCGAAAATACGGAAAGAAGCACGGACAGGCAAACTACGGGATACGGAATTATTATCACAAAGGAAATCGTATCTGTGGCTTGTAAATCGTACGATTGAAGCGTCGTTTGGAAGATGCGTCGCATCACCGACTTTCCGACTGATCCGATTTAATCAATCCTCTCATGACTATCGTTCCTATCTAGATGGTTCCTATCTAGGTGATTAAAACGTGGAAGTTTTTTCGCAGTGTGGCGGTACTTGACAGCAAAATACCACCGCTCGACGCTAACTAGCGTCGGACGACGGCAGCGTAGTGATTAGCGCCTTAAGTTACGAATGTTCGGGACCTGGGTTGTTCAAATCCCGGCGACCAGAGTCCGATTTTTCTTCCGCGGCATTAGAAATAAGAAGAAAAATACAGCAGTACCCCAGCAAGCGTCATCTACATCCACAGCAACAACTACAAAACTAAGGAGACTACGAACTAACAACTATCACGGCCTATTCACCTTATCACCAGTATCGATACGCAAGTGTTATAAATATGTAATATCGTGGGCAAAAGGCCTAAGAGGATATATCGAGTAAACCATAAATATTGCCGCGAGAGAGTCGAGGTGCCGACAGACCCCATCAATGCGTCGTCGGTCCTTCGATGGAATAGTTTCGTAGAAAAAGCCTTACGTGATTGTCGCGTAAAATAAAAAAAGAAAAAAAGAAATCGAAGATGAAAAATAAAAGATAAAAATAAAGAAATAAAAAGAGAGAATTTATTTCTTAACACTTGGTTTACACTAACTACAATTTACTTCTGAACTCCAGCCGCGACTTTTCAAGACTGAAGCTCTTTACAACTTGACTTTCGGCGGAATCCGATTCTTTTTCTTTGTCACCCCTTCGCACGCCTTCTTCTCGAATAATCGTTGGGATATCGAGGGTTCATTAGGCACCTCGCTTCGCCGACATACATCGTCACCGAGTGCCGCCACATCTTTATTTCCGTCATCAGCCCGTCGGTTCCGAAGCGCGGCCTGGTCTCTGACGTGGATTGAGATGTGGTTGATGTTACATGATCCTGGCCACGAGTGGTTGCGGAACACGTGCGTGGTGGGGCCAAGACAAAGGGACAAAAGGGATGCTAAGGCAGAAAGACAAATTAACAGTGTCTCAGTGGAGAAGTCGGAGAGTGTGAATCGAGAAGGCAGAGAGTGCGAGTTGCGTTGCCGAGAGAGTGTGGTCCGCGTGTGAGAGAGAGAGAGAGAGAGAGAGAGAGAGAGAGAGAGAGAGGGAGGGTTGAATCCGTTGTGACGAGAGTTGCAAATTAACTATTCAGTTGTCTAAATTATAGTACGTTATCGCGATTAGTTCACGTTAAACAACCACCGTTTTTCTGTTTAATCAACATCTGTACAATCCATTCATTGTAAATAAATCATAATTATTTATACCATATTATAAACGTATTCGTTGTAACGTATGATAGATAATATGTTTTATAAGACGAATTAAATGCTAGCTTTACATATCTGCACCGGAATTGATAGTTTAATACTTACTATCGCAGGAAGATCATTTGGTAGAAATTAGATCGCGTTACGCCTTCGCGGCAACGATTTATGTTCATCAGTTTCCACTTACACGTGGTCTGCGGCTTGAATTTGGCAACAATATAGGTAGCTGAACGTTTGATTAAGAAAATTAATGAACCCATTAATACGATCGTACAGTTACTCGTTCGGTGGTCCCAGCTGAATGAAATTAATTACATAGATAGGAGGCATTGTTACAGATGTCGTGAATCGATCCACGATCGACTCATTATCGCATAATTAACTGCAACTGTTTACAGGGTATCGTATATTTTAGCAACATCATTTCGATTTTATATCGACGTTAAGTTGAACAGCAATAGGAAATTAAAAATTAACTGTGAGAAAAAGATTTGTCAGATTTGTTCAATAATACAATAATATTATAATTCTATAGAATACGTAACGTTTGGAAATGATAAATATTAAATAATTATTATTAATAGTTTGCGTTGATACGAATAAGTTTTAACCCTCTGAGTTTGTTAATGTTATAATTGATATAATCGTGATTTATACGCTTTAGAATTCGTTTAATTAATCAATTTATTCGTTCGATAATCAACATATCGCTTGTATAATATTTGCAATCGTTCGGTTCCTTAATATACTTGTCATCACGATTAGTTGATTAAACATTTTCCATGAAACGAATATACATATTAGAATACGATAATTCGTGTGCTGCGATATATATTTATTAAAAGATCAAAACAATCTCTAAAATAATGAGACTGATTTTTCCAAAATAGTTTTTATTTCTTCGATACTCGTTCATAGTTGGGAAATCGTTAGTGAAACAATGTCAAAGTATGTATAACAATGATCTCTGTGTCGTATTATTTGCAAGCTCACGTGATAGAAGAACGCTTATCGAAGACCGTTTCGAACGTGTCCACAAAACAAATAAGACATTTTCGAGTGCTTGTTCGGTGCATACGCGTGTCATTCATTACGAGGCTCTACTTTATTTTCATCGGTTAACGCAAACAGTGGCTCACGAGCGTGAAACCGTACGCTTCGGTGACAGTAGCTTAAATCGTCGGATTTCGCGTTCGCTTGACGCCAAATATTTGTAGATACTATCGTTGCAACGAATCTTATTTAACGCGCGTACATCTGTCGCATTTGCATACGAGGTGAGTCGTGTGTGTATGGGTGTGTGTGTGTGTGTGTGTGTGTGTGTGTGTGTGTGTGTATGTGCGCGCGCAAAGGGATGGAGCATGTACGAGGGTAGGAAGCTCACGTAAGTACACGTGCTCCAACGCAAACGGTACATTCTTACTCATTATTCATGGATAACTCTGTACACATTGAAGCGTAGATACTAGATACGTACGGGTTGTTCCCTGAACTCTGTGAGAAATTGTTGCGAGCGGATTCCTGATGTCGACGTGATATTTTGTTGGAATTTGGTTGATGAAACGTATCGTGCGTGAAACACCAGTTTTCCGTTGAAACATTTTCGCTGATTTGTTTCTGAACAGCTTTCGTTATCGTAGCATGCGAATGGCAACTCTGCAGCGAAAGTTTCAAGCGAGACTGTGTGAGAAATTGAAACGATATTTTTTAAACTTACGATATTTACTATATTTTTATATTGCCAAGCGTTTGGAATAATTTTAACGTTTTACGTTTGCGGTACGCTAAGGAGAATACTTTACGCTCGCGATTAGCGAAAACTGCGATTCTCGTGGAATTTGCATTTCACTTAACCGTTTAATGGATTCCTCTCTTCGGTTTCCATTGTTAATAATCTGTTGCGTGCATTCGTTCGCTGTAATAATTTATGGCAATGTAAATTCGGAAGCGATTATAAATCAAATGCAATTAAAGGCTAAAGTTTCTGTAAAAAAACATGTTTTATATCCAACATTGAACGCATTAATTGAAGCAATGCACAGTCGATCGAATATTTCGTCCAACTTGTTGAAAAGCGTTTCAAAATGGTACATACATTGGTGTACACATACACGGTAAGAGATAAACATAAAAGTATTGTACATTCAGAAAACAAGTAAAAGTAGGCAACCTATTGTTCTACGCTCTTTACAATCCGTACAATAGAAAATCATGCAACTTTGCATGTACATGTTTGCAACATCGATAATTTGTCGAACACAGATATCTTTAATAGAAACTTTTGCGTGCCCATTCACCGTTTTACAAAAGAAACCGCACGCATTATATTTCAAAAGCATTGAAACACGTTTTACTTTTATCGGGTAGAATTTAAAGGCTGCGGACGTTATTTCTTTATGGATTGGAATAATTCTGTAGCGCGAGATAGGAAGAATTGAGGCGAAAATTTTTATCATAAAAGAATCGAAACCTTAATAGAAAGACAGATTTGCAGGAACAATTATATCGTTATAGTTCTTTATTTACTTATATATACGATATATATATATATTTATTTGCCGACTATTAAATTCTATTACATTACATTTAGTTTACATGGGTATGGCGATCGAACGATGGCGAGAAGACAGTGATCGAGATTGAAAATAAAAAGAACGATACCGAGAGTACGACGATTTTTGGGGAGCATCGTATAACGATTTATTGACTAATTAATATTTCTAATTTGCATTTATTTGTACGAAATACATTTGCAGTTTGCAGTTTGCAGAGAGATACACAACTGTGCATCGAATACTTAGAAATCGCAGATAGAATGCAGCTGCGAACGATGCGCGTAATCACGCGACACGTTGTTGTTTTAGCGGTTGATAACGGTGATTGATTGACCGTTCGAGCGCATTGTGGAAACTATATTTGTAATTTGTTTGCTTGTTACAATTCCCGCGAGTTCGCCCTATAATCGACTGCGGTTCGACGAGTTCAACATTGCAACTGCGGTTCAATTGTTGTTAAAGGCAGACGTTTGTTTTTATTTGTTAAGAACCGTGCTCTCTTTGCGCTTTGGAATTTAAATTGATTGGTTGCTGCGTCGAAATTGCTCGTTCTAATTAAACGGGGTTAATTACAAAATCTAATTAAAAATTGCAACTTTTCAGCATTTTTTACCTTCTTGGTTAGACTGTACTCGTAACAATGTACAGTGGTAAGTGTGTTAGTAGGGAAACGCCTATTTGCCTAAATTCAACTAATTGTATTACGACGACGAGAGTGTTTGTTCTTATCTCTTTCCCTATGACGTAGGATATAAAAATACATTTCTCGCACCTTTGAACCGCTATAAATGTAGAACGATTTCTAAATACTTGAATTTTGAGTAGCTAATAATTACAAACTAAATGTTGAATTTAGAGATGTTGGCAAGTATACGTGTAAGTAAATATGTACAGAATGTCCAGAAATTATATGCGAGGAAAGCAACGTGTATGTTCAAATTGAGAGAGCTAACGGGTACAAGTTGCGGGAAACTTGTACAACAGAAAAGATGCAAGTTGAAATTAAAATTTGAAACTTATACTCTTCTCCCGTGAAATATATATCAAACTGTATACTGTTACTGTAATAACAGTCATTTTTTTCCATGTAAAATGTCAATATTTTATTTCCACGATGAAACCGAAAGAATATAATTAAAGCTTTTAATTGAAAATTCATTTATACTTTCAAACCTACTTTGTACATTTTTATCAATACAATTCATTTTATTACTCGAATGCTTTTGATATTTAGATCGTACGGTGACACAGTCTTTCTGAACTTTCGATTTTATACATGCATATTAAGGAGCTTAAATTCTATTTTGCCACGCAAAACCGATTCCGTTTATTTCTAAGAATAACAATACGTACGCAAAGTGTTTGACGTTATAATTAATGAATCTTCATAGTTTGTAGAAAGTGAATAATTTTAGAATAATTAGAAATTTGAACGAACTGATACTAAAACGCGATAATACGGTTGATAATGAAAGCCGAAGAAAAAATGGAACAATTGCATTATGTGCGTTGCGTTATATTTGTACCAATCTAGAAAGATCAGTTTATAATGTAACGCATAGTAGCATTGCTTTTCCAATATCGTATGCATCTTGTTACGTGAACTTTCATAAATTCACGTAATCAATCATGTTATAAGAAAGTGCAGGTAAATAAGTATACCGAAACTTATTGTAACGATCTTGTATTATACGATCAATGAAAAATTCGATTCGATCGTACTGATTAGCACTTGAGTAGGTCGATAATATTTCAGACATCTTACGTCAGTCGAAGTAAACGACTAAGAGAATCAAAAATTTTCAAGCAAAAGTTACTAAATTAACTTATGCACCAATTAAAAAAAAAAAAAAAAAAAAAAAAAAAAAAAAAAAAAAAAAAAAAAAAAAAAAAAAAAAAAAAAAAAAAAAAAAAAAAAAAAAAAAAAAAAAAAAAAAAAAAAAAAAAAAAAAAAAAATGAAAATTCTTCACAGAGAATTCTTTCAACTGTAACAGAACAAACTGAGAATTCGCTGTATAATTTACGGTATATCCCTCGACCAAAAGACCAAATGACATAGAAAACAAGTCGTGCGAGTTGCTGCTATCACAGCAACCATGTCAACAATCGTTATAAAAGCATGTACATATATAGATACTTACGTGTATAACATAATCGTATCACCAAGTAAATTAATAAAGCAAGCAACGTTACAAGAATTTTATGAATTCCACTTTTGCATTAAGCATACTCTCATGGGTGTATCTATTATCTGAGAAATTGAAAATGCGATGGTTGGCGTGAAAGCTAATTTCATAAAGGAAAGTAAACTCTCGCGTGGCCATTAAGCGTACGAAATGGAGTTTGGATATTCGTCTGTGAGAAAGAGGAATGCTACATGTAGTTACGGCGTCGAACGCGAACCATCGACGAAAGGCATCCCAGACGCCTGGGAGATCAGTTTTCCTCGTAATTAGATCGGGATTGAATTCAGACTGCTCAACCGAGGACGATAGAGCCGAGGTTAATCGACGAACGCAAAAAAGGAAGAAAAGAGGATAGAGGGAAACGGGGGAAAAAAAATAGTTACGTCAACGGAGGCCATTTTGCAAGCGTCCCCGATCGACGGCCGAGCAATCGGTGGATACATCGTAACCGAATAAACTTAACGAGCGCCGATCCCGTGGCCGCGGTGGTCGCTCCCAAAACCAATTAGTTCTCGATATTTGATAGCGACGGATAATCGGTTAGTTAGCTAGACGACGCGTTTCGTTACTCTTCATCTCGTAGGCAAGAGGCGCGACAGTAGTGAAATGACGATTTTCTATCTGCCAGTGATTCCGGTTAAATATCACGTTATTGATTGTGTGTATTTTTTTCTTGTTTCTCGTCCAGCTTCGAAATGTGTGGAAATACGGAGATTCGATTAGCAGCGTTTCCTTCTTTTTCTATCCGTCTCTCTGTCTCTCTTGGCGATGAGATCTGGCATCCGTGGATTTTTCGTAATAAAATATACAAGTTCCGCTTGTTTTAATCTGGCACAAAATTTGTTCGGTTTGGGATTGAGATTACAAGTTTTATTTCATACGTATCTCTTGTTTTCTTGGGAAAAAGACTACACGTAGTTCCGATATCGCTAATTGATAAAATAGAATCTGTTCCCGTAATCGAAGGAACTTGAAAGGATTATATTAAGAAATTTGGAAGGATCGCACGACATGCAAACAAAAATATTGCATTAGAAGCTTCGTAAAACTATCACAGAGATTCATAAACGACGATGAATTACCGCGAGTCTCGTTTAACTTCATTCGAACACGATAAAAACGCAATTACCGAAACAAGCACATAGATGAATTTATCGAGTTTAGTTTTCTCAAAGATATACCAATGTTAAAAATACACAAGTTTACAAAAAATATACTCTTTCTTGCGATATACGTCATCATGCGAATAAAGCAAATTACATTCACATCCGTAGTCACATTTGATCGGATTATTTTCAGAAAGCCAATTAAAAACTCACCGTGGTATAATCGATTGTTCAATTTACTCGTGTCACGCGTTCGCTTGGATCTCACGTGTCAAATTAAACGGAAAGGACTAAATGAAACTTGGAAAATGCAAGAGGCGAAGCGTCGAATCGGTTCGGAAGATGTACGTATCTCGTTCGATCATTCTTATCGAAGGCGCGGATGTGGAACGAAAGCTGATAGGGTGGTAACAAATGAAGAAGGGTGCGCGGCGTGGGTGACGAGGGGTAGCGCGAAGATCGAAGACAAGAAAAAGGCTTTGGCTTGCGAGGCACGACCGGAAGTCACAGCCAGTTACAGCCAATAAAGAGAGATTAAGAAACTCTATTCCATTCATCCCTCCAACCTCTGGGGAAAAATACCAGTGGAGGATCGTTCCGGTATTTTTTCCCCCAGGGAGAACGTCTTGACAAACCCACGAAAATCATGCTACGACTCATTGCCGTACAAAATAGCGGACGACTGAACGATGACGTTTGTCGTAATCGAAAATATGAACCGTAAAATTGGCAAATCTGTAAAGTTAATAGGAAATTAGCAAACTCTCGGAGAATTAATATCCCATTTAAAACGTTAGATGTAACGAACGAATAGACAGACTTGTTATATGGTAGCTCGGTATAATTTATTACCAAAGTTATGACAAGTGTCTACGTGCGTGAGGAATTAGTACAGCTGTAACCGTGGCTATATCAATTGGTGATTCTACTTAATGCTTTACTTTACGACCTCGCTATATCGCTTCCACCAAGTACACGTAATACATACATACATACATACGTAGTATGTATTTACTTGGCTGCGTACAAGGCGCGCGAGTTCCGCGACGATTGTAGCTTTCGATCAACCGAGATCCTTAAAATGAAATGATTTTTTATCTCTCAACCGGGTTCACGCTGAACGCGAAAGCTTGAGGTATGATTGATGAAACGAGAACCTTCGCACTCGTACAGTTGGATGTATGGAGATATCGTGAAAAAGAACGATGTTTTTCATCGGGTCGGAGTAACAATACTTGAGGATGAAACGAAGAAGAAGATGGGGAAAAGAAAAGTGATGCGGGAGTTTTCACATCCTGTATCTAATATAATCAATTTGAACGAATATCCGAAGCTATTTTTAAAGGTATCGGATATGCAGAAAATTGTAAGATTTATTTTAAGATTAGTCTGAATCTACTTTAAAGGTATCATTTCATACGTAAATTTTCAGCTATGTTTCGTAATCATAACAGCGATAAAGAAATTTCAGCATGTTTAACATAACACGCGCGATATACGCAAAAGTTTCCTATGATAAGCGTTGAAATACTCTGGCGAGCCACTGTCGACGAACACGTACGAAGCGAACGTGTTAATTGATACTCGTACACACACACATACACATTCCACGACACGTTCGCCCTCGAACAATCCAATCGAGCACGAACGCGAAGAAAAGGTAGAAGAAAGAGTGGAGCAAACACGACCAATTTTTATAGACCATTTTTCATTCCACGCAGTCCATTAACGTCAAAACAAACGGTGGTACGATTGGAATCGCCGTGGTGGTGGGTCTGGGCGCGGATAATAACGTGTTCCAGGCGAAAGGAAACTTCGTCGAAAGAGTCGCGAGTCGAGAGAACGACGATGGTATCATCGAAAGTTTTCCACGTGACTGCGGAAAACTGGCGGCAAGCGGACGAGGATGCGTGTGTCGAGGTTGGCACGAGCGACCGATCGGGAATAATCCCGATTCGAGGTCTGACAGCGAGCGCTGGAAGGAATGTTATGCCGATTGTAAGAACGAGCAAACGGAACGAAGCCTCGAGGATTGCTCGGCGTGGTTGGTGTCGGTTACGGAATCCGTAATATCGAGGAAAGACTTACCAGAGCGGATTTGACAGACGCAATTTAGCCTGGCACCGGGGAAGGGGCAGCAAAGCCATTCGACGTATCATCGAGCAACGCCGCACCGCTCCGCGCCACCTTGGAAATGGAGAATCTGTTCCGGCGTAATCCGTGAACGGATGAATCCCGCTCTTCCGGAATGCGCTTATTGGCACGTACCCTTGACTTCCTTGCCGACTAGCTTCCTTATCCAATTTTTCGACGCTTCATGATTTCCATGGCTTTCGGGGAAGTTCGTTTAAGCCGGCGATCGACGTACCGATTACGTAGAATAGATGGCACGTAGATAGGAGACGCCATTACACATTTAGGAAACCGGGTTCGAGCTTTAACGTATCTCGTGTTAAAATTGCTACATTTTTTAGGATGCATTCTTTTTTCTTCTTTCGTTATTTATAATCCTAATCTATTAATTTATAATCCTAATAAAATCGTCGACGATCGTATTCCTCGAACGATATATCGTAATACACATAGTTGCCTTTCAATAGACGATTACAAGTGTTGGGAATTTATATCTTCGTAGGAAATATAACACGATCGTGACAACGTTATGACAATTTCGAAGAAGCATCGAACGTTTAATCGTTGTACAGAGCAAACGATAATTATACGAAATTCTACTATTATTATTAAATCGTTATAGCGTTGTTCTTTAAGAGAGAAGAGAAATGGAAAATAGCCACTTCGCAAGCGTTCGAAATTTCCACTTTAACGGAATACTTCTAGCGCATCGTTCCATCTCATAAAACATATAAACGTCTCGAAGACTCGTGTCGCTGTTTATTCATCGCTACAGAAAGCGAGTGCTTCGATGCTGAATAAAGGTCGACAGTGAGGAATAACTAGCCGATCGAAAATCTATGAACGAATGCATCTTCCGATTTATGAATCCTCCAGATTTATCCAGTGCTTCTAAATTATTACGAATACACAAGATATACTTGGAGTGAAACTTTTTAATCTAACTTTCGCTTTTCATCTTATCTCATGGATGGAATTTTATCTCGTACGAATTTTGTTTCATGCAGACAGACAGGGGAAAAAGGCAGACAGCTCGTTATTATCGTTACCAACTTTATTCCGCAACGGTCGTTTACAGATCGACAGACTGACCTCGTTATCTTGGCCGGCATATCCACATGCGCTCCGACGATCATGCACGCGGCATTGTGGCATCGGTAATTATCAAACACCTTCGCATTTTTCTATTTTTTCCCAACGTTAAACAACGATAAAGACACTTAATTTATAATTGTTTAACTGTATTTCGTTTATATTTAACAAAATAAAAATGACGTATTAAGATGAAATTGCGGAAAATACGATTTCCTTGGATGACGGGTTTCAAGGGATAAAATATATTTGTCAAGCATAGGCCAGTGCTTGGATACTTTGAGATTTCGACGCCAGCGTAATTCTCTTCCGTTTCGTTCTCCTTTCTTTCGATTTTTTGGCTCTTCTTCGGTATCCTTATCTCGAAACGTCGGCCATTCAGAAAAACAGGAAAGGATAAGGTGGAAAGAATATCGAGGCGTACAACGTCTCAGTGTTTTTCTCGATCGACGACGAAAAGAAGCCACGATTTCATACGTGACGCTTCCAGATTTATTGGCACGCGGTATATACCCAATAAATCGTTCGTTTTCGACGTAAACGTGTATGCGATCTGTAAATATGATTCCACGGTGCCGCGGCGTGCAATCTGATCGAATTCGACGAGCGTTTTATTCAGTAGGGAGAAATCGACAGACGATGCGACGCGGGTAATCGCAACGAGCATCATCGTCTCCGTCGTTGTCATATTTCTGAATCGAAAGCGCCGGAACTCGCGATCGGATTCTCGGAATTCAATGACTTTTGCTCGGCATTTTCCATTATTATACCAGATACGAAGCACCGGTTGTCGAACGAATCCACCGTGGACGGAAGGAAAATCATGCGGCTATGATTGGAAGAGCGTTTGGTAAATGCTGAATACGAATATCACGAGTACAATGATAATGAGATACCTACGATTAGCGTTGACGATATATATTCATCATTAATGCTACGATTCGATTTAATTCGGGATAAACGGAATCACGATGAAAGCGAATAATGGAAGATAATGGATCGTAGTGTTCGTTGCGATGTGAAAATTGTCTTTCCAACGTATTTATTCGATAGAATATTTCGTCAATAATAAACATTAACCTCGACTGTGCAAGCGATCACTCGTCGAAACAAATATAGGAAGAAGATGCCACGTTCGAACGCTAAGGTGTCGAAGAAGCGTAACCTTTGAAATTGTTCAATTTAGCTTAGTTTTCCGACGACTCACGGCTTGATTCTCAAAGTACGTTCCGTGCAAAAAGAGCCTAGCAGCGTTTGAAAATCGTCGTCATCGAAGGCGTCGTCCGTGTTCTTCCTGCGCCGTGATCTCGACGTAAACTATAAACATAAACTCGTTAGCGGCGACCGAAACTCCCGGGAAATTAATTCCATTGTAGCACAAACGCTAGAACTACGTTGATTCGAACGTTTTAACGACGGTGACACGCATAGTCGGTTGTGTGCGTGCGTGCTCCCGCGGATTTTCTATGCTCCGTTAATTTGGTTCTCGACGACTTAATTCAGTTTCACATCGGTGTTCAAGAGGTACTTGGCGCTCTGAACTCTAGACATCGTCGTCTAAGAGGGGCGAAAGGCCGATTGTAAATAGCGGCC
Source organism: Bombus difficillimus (assembly GCA_014737525.1). Taxonomy (NCBI): domain Eukaryota; kingdom Metazoa; phylum Arthropoda; class Insecta; order Hymenoptera; family Apidae; genus Bombus; species Bombus difficillimus. Next base: position 412,219 of record JACXIT010000131.1, read on the forward strand.
AAGTTCCGCCGTTGCAGCCGCCCAGGAAGATTAATGATAACCAAGCGGCGTGCTGGACAACCGAATAATTTTCGGTGATTGGATCCGTTCAATGGAAATAGCGCGATAACGTTGATGATCCATTAACATTGTACGGAACTAAGCGTCGTCGGTGGAGCGGTAATTGCGTGGAAAGTAGATTGCACGCGTGGCTACCCTTTGCCAAAGAAAAGCTAATTTAATCCTTCCGGGTTCCAAGATTTTTCTCTTTACTTTTCTTTCTTTTTTCTCTCTCTTTCTCTCTCTTTGTACAGAATCGTATTATTTTAGAAAAAGGAAATACGTAGTTCCGTCTTCTAAGATCTTTTTTCTTCTTTCTTGACGATTTTCGCTAGATTCATTAACGATTTCCCACGGTATAGCTGTGTTCCTACAGCTGGTTTGTCTATGCGCTCAAGAATTTTCAACCTCCAATTGTTGTTTATCAAGCAGAACGATGAAGTGTCTTTTTCAGTTTAGTAGTCGTCGTTAACCGGTTTCCATGCTCGTTCTTCGTGACTGCCTCATGGCCACTTCGATCCACTGCGCTTCAATTCACGTCCGATAATTGTTCCACGCGTTGACAACTATGCGTTCTTCGTCCTATTCGATTTTTTTCATCGATTAATTACGACGTGTCGGGAAGACCACCGTCACAATTAAATCGGACGAAAGTTTTTTCACCATTGTCGCAATTATCCTTTGCCAGTTATTCGACTATGGATATGTGGCAAGTTTCTCGGAGATTCATATTCTTCGGAGTTGTGTTCAAATCGGCGACTACACGTTGACCGACTAAGGTCGACGATTGGCATTAACTAATCTTTCTATCTAAAGTAATTTATTTGTACTTTAATAATTTATTTGTAATTTACTTGTATTTATTTGTACCGACGTTTTATGACGTTCATACGGATACAACGTGAACTTTATACGACTTTTTTCATAATTGTATTCTCAGTCAGAAAATAAGAACATAAGCGATATAAGTTCCTTTCTTGGATGTATTGTTAAATAAAATTATCATTTTGTTTACATATACGTAATACATTTGACAGAAGAATGTGCATTATGATTATTAAACGATGCGAAATAACCACGCGTTGAAGTTTTTAAAATATTCAAATTGTAATAAAATTGTAATAAACAAGATTAATTTTCGATCGAATACTTACATCAGCTTTCCATAAGCATTACATTAGCTTACATCGATCGGCAAAGCCGACAATTTTATTCCAGAGGATTTTACCAACTTTTATCTTCTACTTTTATTTCGCTGGTCTAGGAGATACATGATTTTAATTACACGCTCATAAATGCGGCTTTCCGCTCGCATTTACAGACGAGCCATCCTTTTCCCAGACTTAGGTGGTAAAACTGAAAAAGAGTGAAAAGTAATGTCGTGGTTGGTTCAGTGTGAGGAGTTAACACACAGAGTTAACTTCGAAATAATACGGCGACCACGAGCCGTGCGATAAAAAGCCTCTAAGCATCAACCCCTGCGTTAAATTTGTACAAATATACGTACACATGTACGAATAGAGGAAAGTAAAGAATTGCTTTTAAAAGACCAATGTTTATCTTCGCCGTAATGTATGTTTTTATTAAACGTTATTCCATTATTCCGTAAAATGTACTTCTGGTCCCTCTTTCAAAACCCCATCCTTCATATACATATACATATATACATTTACGATATTAATTAAATATTATTAAAGATGTGATATTCGTGTAATAGGCATAATATACGATATATCGCTCAATTTTTGGCTGACAACGACTGGTAAGTACATTTATTGCACGAGTTTCAAGGAAATTTGTGCGTTATTCGGGATAATGAGATTTTCATGTAGATATGTATACCGTTATGAACCGTGTCGTCGAAAGTAACGAAAATGAGACTGCTATATGTTTCAACACTTTTGTTTAATCCGATGGTAGTGCCGCATCAAATAATAACGTATATTGTCACAGATATTCACGCTGATATGTAAAATGTGAAGCACAAAAATAAATGAATGCTTGTTGCATGATATGTAGAATAATGTAAATAGAACATTTCGTCCTTTACAAAGAAATATACGAAATAATGTTTACTAAAAAAAAAAAAAAAAAAAAAAAAAAAAAAAAAAAAAAAAAAAAAAAAAAAAAAAAAAAAAAAAAAAAAAAAAAAAAAAAAAAAAGAAAAAATGTGATAAACGCAATGCAATAAAGAATGTCACGGAATGATCTACTATCAAGGCTGTATACATACATACGTCTTTATAACGTTATCGATATACCGGTATATTGTCTATGAATTAATCCAATAATATGTATCGTAGTTTTTATTTTATCAATTCATATTTCCAACTTTTGTGAGCTTCACGACGCGATGCGACGATAATTGTAAATATAATCGCTGACTTCGTTGAGTGAATTAATTAAACGGTCGTCTATAATTCTTGTTCTGACACTCGGAAGATGCGTACGTATCAATCAATTATTTACAACAGCTTGTAAATAAAATTCCAAGATCTCCAAATATACAATAAAAACGTGGTGGCAAGATTTTCCAACAAATCAAATCTTTTTATCATTTGTCCGTTGACAAACAAGTATCGGATTCTTGTTATTTTTATCAGTTACTTTATGTCTCGCTATACAACATTCGTTATACCTCTGCAGATATAATCCGTGGCGGATAATTACCTCGACTATCAGAGTTCGTAGCGATAACGATAGCACGAATCTCGTTCGCCGCACGTGCAACAAAATGTTTTTGCAAGTAACTTCGGGGGTCTGAACAATAGTTGTCAAAACGGAAGTTTTGGTGTTTGAAACGAACGGTGGCCGACAGAACAGGTTCAGGGTGTTCGGAATGCGAGGGAAGTCATCCATCATTTAGCTGTGTATAATTTGGGCTTGCGGGAAGTTGAAACTACTCGCGGAAGGGTGATGCGGTCGCTGGTTAGTCGACGGTGGTGTGAGTGAGACTTTATCAGGCTGGCATCCATTACTTAGTCGCGAGAGATTACGAGAAGGAACGTTCCTCGAGAATGTTATCGCGCTTAGCCGCTTGTTTCACCGGCAGATTACGGGACCCCCTTTTTCATTCCGCGTGAAAATGGCTGGTCATCGCACGTGCGTGGAATTTCGCTATGGTCGTGCACATGCTAATGACTAAGAACAGAATAAAACCGCTTATTCAATCTTCTTCTCAAGCCACACAATGAGATTTATTCCATGTCCGTATCAACATTCCTTTTTCTCATATATCGCGTATGTATATTTTTTTCATTAAAGATCAACGTCGTATCGATCGCGTGAGTATTACAGAACGAGAATAGATTTTATCCATTCTATTATCTAATTAATAATAGTCATATTCTCCATATGATTCTCAAAAGGATAGAGCCAATTTATATTCGTACGATATTTGTACAGTCGATAAATTAGGAGAATGGTTTAAAATTAAATCGATCCATCCATAAGATTCATCGGAACTAATTGAATTTTTGTTTTGACTATTAGCGATCTTTTTGCCGAAGTATTCCGTTACGTTTAACAAGTTAAGACAATTTCAAATTGTGCTATTTGCTCGCTGTAATCAAAGTGTCCGCTCGACGATCTTGAGATTCCTTTGGAAATAACAAAGTTTTTCTTATTGGTTGGCATAAATTCTCAACGATAACATGGATGGAGAGAAGAGGCGGTCAGCGAAGGAAGAGTGGGAAGAAAGATGTCCAAAAAGTGACACAAGGATGGTTTATGGCATCTCGTGCTTAAACACTATCCCTCGACCCCGTTTCTTTCTGACAAACACGTGTTTTGGGGATTACTGCTGGGAAAAAAGTTTTGGAACTGTGATAAATGTCTAAGGTTACTCACCTTTGCTACCCATACTGCTACAGCCGGCTAAATCATCCAACAGTTGAAAAATATTATACCTACGTCGATTACATAAAATACGAGGAATACAGTCCTTGAACGAATAATTAACAAGTACTATTGTATAACTACGAGCGACTGGTATCGTTATCCCACGTTTTTTTCTACATTCCGTGGTCAGTTATTTCTTGGATTTAAACATTAGATTAGATTATTCACGTTATAGTACCAGAATAATTTACTTATAATCCTCGATGACAATTGATCGTAAAATTCTTCCAAATAAAAACAAAAAGAAAAAAAGAGTTATTTTTGGACATTATCAACGTCCAAAAATTTTATCAATTTCGCGTTACTCGCTCGTCCATTACAAATAAGAAACGCGTACATCGTTTATCCTACATGGAGGTGAGATAGGAGCTGAAACAAGAGACTCTTTGCATATCAAATTGAAAAAAGTGGCTAAGAGAGAGAGGGGGTAGAGAAATGTCGTGTTAACAAGTCGATTACATCTACGCTTGGACTAACGGCGATTAATTGTAGCATTCGCGTGGATGATACGAAGCGACTAAAAAGGAAAATGAAATAATTTAGAAGCATTTAATACGTGTTGAGAAAATGAAGAAACGTTTAGTCGACGCAGGTTTGTAAATTAATTCCAATGGAAGTACGTTACGATAAAAGCAGAAGTGGAGGAGAAGTTTCAGCTTGGTTAGGAGGGAAAGCTGTCATAGTAAGTAACCGTATTTCATAACATGTGCCACGTTCACTGTTATAGTTTATATACAAGTTACGATGTTAAACATAAAACAAAATCTACGAAATATAACGTGCAAAATTATTTTCTAGAAAAACAGTCAACTTTCTTATGTCTCTTTTAAATATAGAATACTCCCACTACATTTGTACACTATGCTTCGTATGAAATATGTATTTTAGGCACATACGTTATTCAGACGTTAATTTTAAATAAAAATGACCAAAGTTAGTGGATTCTACAGAATTTGAGAATTTAGATACGATTCCACGAATATCCTCGACTTTTCTTTATTCGGGTTATCCTATGCATTAACGTTACTTACGTTACTACGTAAATAGAACATACCTGGTATGATATTCTTCTTCTTGCTACATATCTCACAGTTGTTTTCCCCAATTCAGCAGCGTGTGCATGACGCGAAGCACTTATACGTAAGTTATACCGTTTTACGTAGTCGTTGTCCGTCGGCGCGATAGTGGAAGCTCTGGCATCCTCGTTGTAGCGAATTTATTTCTTATCCGTCGCTTCAGCGATAAATTGTATATTTCTATACAGCGAAATAGCGACAAGTTTTAAATAAAATTAAAGAAATTAGGTCTGTGTATAAACTACTCGTATAGCTGGATACAATAGATTATGAGAAAATAATAATTTAACCCTTGATTTAGAAATAACGTGAAAATTGTTCTTAAACGATAAATATACTTAAGTCGTTAAAATGTAAGAGAAAGTCGCGAACTGATTTCAAGAGATGTCGGTCCAAATGTACTCTCGAGGATAAGTTTCGAAGCAGGAGAAGATACAGAAGGAGAAGTTTTAACAATTTGTTTTCGAGTTTCTTTCTCGTACGTGCAGGAGTGTCGGAATCGTCGTAGAATACTTCTGCGTTTTACAATTTTATTTTATTATAGAATCGAATCATAACGTGCTGATAATTAAGTAACTTTTCATGCGATAATTTTTCTCCTTCTATGTTCCATTATCATTCTTTCTGTTCGTAGGTTGTACTTTATTATCTTGGTAAAAACAGAATGTATAACGATCGGTCAAACTTCTCTTTAAGTTGCAAAATATTGAATTACGTAATAAATATACTTGAAATTTAACGAGCAATTGCCTTTATTCAGAAAGCTTGCTAGAAAGAGTTAAATCAATTTTTTAAACCGAATATTTAATTGCCCGAAGAGACAAATAAATAAATATCATTCCTTTTACATAATACGTAAGTATATTTCAATTTCCTAATTTTTGTACAAGTTGGATGGACGAAGCATCCACGATAAATACACGGTGACCGTTATTTTCTCGCTATTATCGTTTCTCTGAAATTCGGTACAGGGTAGCGACTAAAAACTTCCCGATACAAAATCCACACCTTCAAAATCTGCTAGAACAATTCGAGCTCATTACGCATTTCAATACTTGCTCGTCCACACGGTCACACGGCCTATTTTGCCAAATATTGAAACTCGTACTCGTTAGGGTAGGGCCGCTTTCCCCATTCGGTGGTACAAAGCTCGTTCTTTCCTCGTCGCGTGATTGTACAAATTGATTGTAGTTATTGCATAACGAACCTTTCGTAACTGATGTAATTACTTTGAATAATATCTCGGTTTGTTGCTGGAGGTGCGAGTGCTCGTGCAAACGAGTCACCTCGTTACATTTATGTATATCGCTTGCATAACGTTTCGTTTGTATGGCGTGCCGCAAATCTTATACATAGCGTGAAAGAAGACGCGAAACGTATTTCGTGGAAACAACGAGGAAGAAACAACGGAACCGACGCGACGCGACGCTGAAAGATCCTCCATTTGGCCCGTTGCTCCGAGCCACTCGTCCACGTTAATTGATCGTGCATTGTTATTCGAATTATTGTTATAATTACTGGCGTTAGAATGCTTGCCGCGATAATAATGAGCTGAATTTTTGCGACTACTACGCGGCACGAGAAGCATGCCACGTCCTTTGTTGTTAGATTTGTCGAGGAGCATTGAAAAGAAAATTCTTTGCAGCGTATGCACGAATTTTAATGAACAAACTTGTGAATCTGTAAATGAAATGATCATTGAATCGAATGGAATTGTAACGAGTTTGAATGGAGGCGAAAAAAAATTGAAAGGTGATGCCGTGAATGAGGGAATAGGAATGAAAGGTGTTGTCATTGGTGGAAAGATGAAATAAGCTGGGAATAATTACGCGTTTAATTCAATCGCGTGGTCTCACAAATGAATCAGCGAATAATTCGTTTACTTCTTTTCGTTTTATTAAGTTGGCAATATTGCGTGCGAAAAGATTCATTGAAACGAATAACGAAATAATTTTCTGACGACTACGATGAAACAAAAGGATCGACAAAAATATACCAGAAATTTGTCGAGTCGTTTTAATCCCCAAAATTATTGCATTCGATAAATTAAAGAGAATTGTTTCATCGTATAATATGACATACGTTAAATATACGTTTGATAAACCAATAATAAGTTATTTAAAACATTTACAAATTTTTTAACATTAACAACGTGCCATTGCAGTCGTTAAGTCAAATATCGAAAGTTCCTTTTAGCAGAACTAAAAATCCCTTTCGAAGGAGCTCGAGAGTAAAATTTCGTTTGTGCGTCAATGTCTCGGTACGCGTACGGAGGATTCAAATTTTTCAGCTGGAATATCCGCGGTAGAAAAGTCAAAATTTCGTTTTATGCGCAAAATAGTAAAAAAATTGCTTTTAAGGGAATAGTTTGGAACGAATGATAGGTAACTCGAATAAAAAACTATGCTCGTTACAAACTATCGTTACTTTACACTCGCACACGTGCGTGTAGGTACATCAAAAAAATGGAGAAAAAACAACAAAATATAAACGTGATCATATCAGAGTTTTTATTCAATTCTATCCATTCTTCCTTTTAACTGGAACAGTTTTCTCGTAAACGGACGCTTATTGTAATCGTAAAAGATTTGATTCTGCGTTTCGCCGCTTTGGACGAGCTCGTCGACGATATTATACATCTCAATTGATATCGTTTCACGACAAACTAAAGCTACGTGACAAAGTATCTTGCCGTAAGAAATCTTTCAATAACAGCTAATACATTCGAACAATACTTATATTTCGTTTGTTACTGACATTACAGCGAATCTCTGTCTTTAAATTTGGATGACGCGTCGCGATCGACCGGTGCTTCGAGATTATGATACTCCATAATATAATAATGTCGAATGATCGCTAGACTTTTTATGACTTAACGGCAGACGCGTTTCATAGTTTCATAGTTAAAAAAAAAAGTAGTTTGCGGAGGACAAGACCACGAAATATGTTTCAAGCGTTTTGGCGTTTGTAACAATGACTAGCTATATTTAAACGTATAGTAGCGGTCATAGATAGGATGGCCCCACTTTGATCCCAAATATCCAATTTATAACTGGAAATTAAAGTTAAACACGAGAACCGGTCACGTCATATATCGCTTGAAATTGAAAATAAACAGGAGTAAATTTTTCTTACGCCGGAAATGATACCTATCTCTGTTTCTTTCTCAAAAAGTGTCTTCCTCGTGTCTTTGTATGTATAGATATGTGAATAACGTTTCTCATACAGTGTGAAACGCAGATTAATTCGTGTGTCCTGATTATCCTAATATTTTCATTATTTTTGCGTATTTCTTAGTCTCGTTGAGTTGTAGAGATCGTGTAAAATCTATCTAAAATCTACGATACGCAATGACACAGAGAATAGTATATACAATATGTATATACATGCGATTGAACGTTTCGCTGTATGCGAATCAACTCGTGAAATTAAATTCTTCGTCCGAGTAACGAATTTCTACTTTCAACCATGAACGTTTTATCAAAATTGTATTTCTCACAGTACCCTCAATGCGATAGAGTACCGTATCGGAGTATAGCATAAAAAGAGTGGATGCGTAATTTATTTCCTGACTTTTCAAGTATTTGAAGTTCCGTAAAAATTTATTAACTAGTAGAGCTTTCGAAATTTCCTGCCTTCCGATATTTTAATATTTTACGTAACGAAAGTTACGATTTAAAAGTACGGTTTAAAAGTTAAAAGCCCAAAAGTAAGAACGTATACGTAATTAATTAATTAAAATGTCTTAATTTTCGTATTTTTTTACAATTGGTGGATTTCACGTATAAACGGGCCATGAAATTTCCACATTTTTCTTGTAATTTTACCTCTGTTAAGTTTGTCTTAAGTATGTTTCGTTTCGATGAAAATATGGAAAAAAATAAAAATGTAAAATAGATGTGAGATTCCTAAGAAGAATATCTGTCGAATAGTTCGGAACCTTTAGTTTGTCGCAAAAATATTAAATTAAATCTGTTAGATAATTGATGTAAAATTATATATAAGTAGTTTTTCAGCAAATTTAATATTTCAAGAAATATTTTTTATTTTATCCGGTGGCTTTGATGGGTCTGACTGTTTGAAAAATACAATTGGATACGTGACCAATTACATACAGTCAGTCGCAAAAGTCTACATACGTTCGTCGAGTATTACGTGTTCAAAGAATCCGGAGAAATTGAAAATAACCGACTTCTGTGACCGATTGTATATTTTAAAAACTTAATACGAAATATACGAAAATATTCGGCAATTGATTAATGCGAATTAAATTAAAACATTACGATAAATTTTAATATTTTGTAATGTATCGCTTTGCTTTTGTTATAGCTTTTAACCTATTTGGTATTAATACTTCTGTATCTTTTTTCCAGTATTGAATTTTAATTTATTTTTTATTAATAATTTATTTTTACTAATTTTGATAAGCTGTCCAATGATAAAAAAAAAACAATTTCCATAAGATCATAAAGTTACTTTTGAACAGATACCTTGATAGAAGTAAATAATAAATAAACGTTAAACTACGTTGTGCTATCCACAGACATATCGTAGCACGTAGGATATAGATTTTTCTGACCGACTGTAACGTATAGTAATTTTCTTCTTCTTTAATGCAGTTGATAATTAACGACGTGATTAAATTTGATGAGAAATATTGGCTCGTTAAATACTAAATACAAACTTCAACGAAACATTTCGGATAAAAAACAAAATAAAACGAAACTTAATTTAATGTCACATTTCAACGATACAAATTTCTGTAGAAACAAAGTCGAAAGATACGATAGCTTGTATATTCTCAATAACCTGAGCCAAAGGAAATCGGTTTCACCGAGTTATTACGATCGACGTGTTACGATCGGCTCGAAAATGTAGCGTTCGAGAAAACGCACCTGGGGACCAACGCATGTCCTCTTTTCTTTCGTGGTAAGTTGCTAACGCATTAATCTGACATTATATAGCCGACAGAGAGACGAACCGACACGTTTATGACTGTCTGAAAGCACAATTTTTCGCTTAGATGGCTACGAATCCTTTCCTTGGCTCTCGCAAACTTATTTCTGTCTACCTACATGTTGTTTCGTTTCGCGTGTGCAGGCCGAGGTACAAGATGCTTGTAAATCGTCGTATTCGACAAATCCATACAGAAACGTATGAACGCAGAGATTGTTTGCTCTTTGGGAAAGCTATATGAGATCGTTTCGTCATATTTTTATAAAGAGACGTGTACTATCGTACAAAAAAGCTCAGCGTGCGAACTTTTTATTTTATTACGAACAACTTGATGAAATATTTCACGGTCCTCTTTCGCGTTGAGGCAACTCGGTTGTTTATTCATGGAGATCTCGATGAAACTTGGATGCAACGTCGTTAATTTCTAAATTTAGCGGCATTTGCAGTAGCGGCGCGTGGCATTTTTCAATCTTATAAAGCGTGGTACACGTAGTAAGTGCGTCATTTCAATGATTTTGTTAAACCACTAGAGATAGAAAGAGTGTTTCCGATTTCAGCGCGAAATTTTAAACAATTACTTTCGATAAGCATCCTGATGGTCGTTCAATGTAACACGAACTTTTAATTGTTATATTCCATAGAAGATACTCGATGAATAACCAGCTTAGCCAGTGTTTATGCTCTCCCTATGCAACTTATATGCCGCATATCAATATATCGGCAAACTTTATATTTTTATATTTAATCGAAGTTGCTCTATAAACAACCAACTTCATTTTCAATTTTTATCTCTTCGGTATATCACTCATGTAGCGTATGTAACAGCACGCTCATCTCCAAATTCATACTTTTATATTTAATTTACCAATTAGTTATCGATGAATAACTGGCTTCTACAATTTTAACCTAATCTAGCTCCTTCCGTTTTCTGTACAATTTACAATTGCAAAGAGCTTCTCGAGGCATTCGTAGCTTGACTATAGCGGGTCCCCTAACAACGAAAGTTCGGAAGGCGTTAGAATCGAAGAGGCAAGGAAACGAAGAACCGGTGGCATTCGTTTCGCGAACAAGACCACAGCCACTCAATTTCGGGGTTAATACCTTTGGTAGCATTCGTGCTGCAACAGCGTTTCTTCTCCTCTGCTCGTAACTCGGCGCCCATACCACTGATTTACAGTCACGGTACCGATATATACTCTTTGATTTTGCTGGACGCGCACGAACGAGAACGCGAATCACGTTTCACAAATCCACGTACCGCGATCAGCTTCGGTTCAGCGTGATTCTTGCGCGCGCGACGAAACGGCTCTTAGGGGGTAGGTTGACGAGGGCTGACAAATTAGAGAGCACGCGCGGGACCACGCCAGCCCGAGGAACGTTGTAACGAACGAAACAAGTTTTGTCGTGTTTCGTTGCTCGTCTGTTTGCTTTGTTTCGTCGGCGAGCGGGAATCATCGACGGGGCGCGCTTTCTGTGAAACGCGTGTTCTATAAATCGAACGATGACACGATTTTCGAGTGGTGGTAAAAACGGTTTGTGGACTTTTATTTTGAAACTATCGCAGAATACGTTTGTATGTATACGTTGCCACTTAAAAGTTTCGGGTGATTTACTTTACGCGCCATTTATTTCACGTCGGTTCTTTTGTAGAAAATAAGAAAAGAAAAGATCGAGAAGCGAAGTAATAATATAAAAGATAACAAAAGTTAAACGCGTCGATGCGATAAAAATAAGTCTTTAAATAAACCTGTTAGACAAGAATATTGAATAAGTTGTTTTTTTGTCTTCTTTCGTTAAATTTATTGGAAACACATTCGATACGAGTCGGAATTGGAAACTTCAATTTGAAAAACACTAGAATACTGAATTTAATAAAAGATGACAAGGAATTTTACTACAAACGTAGCAGATCGTTAACTAAAAAATTCAATACCTATGAAAATTATTCTATTCTTTTTACTACTGCTTTTATTGAAAGAAAGACGATAAAACATTTACAAGCGTTTAAAACAAACTACTTACATCGTCTAATTTTACCGAGAACTTCGTCTTCATTTTATATAATCTTTCGTAAAATTCTACTAAACTTGAATGTATTTCGCGAGCAATCGATTCGGTATGGAACGTTAAAAAGAAACGAGAAATGTTATGACTATAATTTTTCGACAAGCTTGCAGCCAGACATAAAAAAGAACTGATACCCGCAGAAGAGCTCGTTTAGTTTCCGAACTTCCGAGATCTTCGCGGATAGGCCAGTAAATTTGGATCAATGAAAATCGTTTCGTGGTAACTTTATCTAATTTAGAACTCCGAGTCAACGTTATTGTTACGTATGGCCTTTTTATTCCTTTCCATGGCTATCGCAATTCCTTTATCGGCTTTCTTTCTCTCAGAAAGTCAAAGCATCGATTGACAGAAATCTAAATACTAAGAAGACTCGAGGAAACGACACGATGAGTGACAAAATGATCAACGAATTGGCAAAGAAAGGAATGGCACTCGTTACATTCATCTTTAATGTCATCCTTCGTCTTGGATATTATCCGTCTTCGTGGAAACTGTCGATTATCACGCTTCTCCACAAACCAAGGGGAAAAAGAAGAAAGTTGAAGAAGTAAGTCTCGTAGCTTAAAGCTTATCAGCAACGCCGCGTGTTACGTAACCAACGAAGCTGTTCGTAGGATTAAAAATACCTGCAGCCAAAGAAGAAAAATCAATCCTTCGTTCGTTTCGATCGAAAAATCGATCGAAATTTCAATCGATCATTTCAATCTTCTAATTACGCAGCTTCTGAACAGATCAGATCGCCTTCAAAGACTAAAAGCACGTTGTATGTACATTGGATCTACGCAACAGATTCAACGAACAAAGGGTACTGTACCGGAATAACGGAAATATTCACTAGTACCATGCACATACACGCTTACCCGGCCTTATCAAGTACCGCGAGACAGTCCTCTGAGAGCCTTCATGGCAGGATGAAACATGCACACGTCGTTACTCGTCGATTATCGAGTCGACATAAGTCGATGGTTAGCTCTGTCGTGTTATTTCGGTTATTGCGAACGACATGTTCAATATGTTCAACACTGTGTCTAACAAAAGGATACATATTAAAACGAAGTGACCTTAATTTGAAGTTACACGTTGTGCCGTGGCGACAGAACGTCGTAATTACTAAAAAATTCTGCGACGATTGATCGTAATATTCTCGTTGTATATAGAAAAGAGAAGAAAAAAATATTCTACGCAACGTTAAAATTGACTTTGCGTAACTAGTTTCCCGCGACGATTATTAAATTCTGGTTAATGTCATTGATTTTCATTCGTTTTTCGCTAACTGGATGTTGTTAATCTAAACACGTAACGAATTGCCACGAACTGTACTAGAATTAAATAAATTGCTACCAATTTCCAACACAGTACGTTACTCGGTAAGAATAAAAAGAACGGAGAAGCCGCGTTTACCTGGCAACGCAAGTAATAAAGCGAATAAACGCGAATGGATAATTTCACGGGTTTCAAATTTCTCGAATTTCACATTCGAACGCCACATACGGCAGATTCGCCGTAGATGTCGAACAATTTGCGGAAAATGTTTCACTCGCGTCGATGTTTCACCCTTTTGGATAAAACTTGGGCCGATTTAGAGTATCGTGACAACAACGTCAGAACATACACCCTTATATCTTCCACTACTACTTTCTTCCATGCCAGTTTCACAGTCGCCGTTTATGGAGGCAACCTGGTCCTCGTCCTATAGCGGAAACCTCTGTTTATCCTGGTTGAAAACTTTTCTCACATCGTCGCTGTTTGCACCTTGTGAAAACGGGCGTCGAATATTATAGGGGATGTGGTTGGAGCGAAGTCGATGGGATGCACGGAGAATCCAGCTCATCGATACGGGGAACAAGCTGAAAACTCGTGCTGTTTTCCGCAAGAATTCGGTTGTTTCGTAATTGCGTAATACACTTTTCTTTCGAGAGGATTAAATGGGAGAGGGCTTCTGCCGACGGTCGAATAGGATCCGATAGTTTGATGTACTTACTCCTCGCGTATGCCTTCTTTTTCCGACGGGAATGGGATTGCTCGTGTCTTTTAAGGAAATGGCGGAAAGTTTGATCAGTCGAAATTTCATGGCAGTAGAGTTCGCTTGCTGCTGTGTGGAAGATAATTGGACAATTTCTGGATGTTATTTAAAGAGTTATCGTAGTATAAAGGTGATTATTCGTGTAAAAACCGTGATATGGTATTTGTTAATGTAAAAATGACAAGAGCGTTGATGTTGTTTCGTTGTGGTACTAAGTTGCATCTTGGTGAATTATTAGCTCTATGACAGATCGTTGAAAAGTGAAAAATGAAAATGAAAAATTTAGGATATGAAAGAAATTACCTATTGTTATCGAATGACCGATATTATTATTACAAACCACCATTAAAAAATACGAAAGAAATTGAAATTACAGTGCTGGAAATAGAAGTACTAAATCCAAATTCGAAGACTGATATAATATATTAGAATTGGAAGTGTCCCGGATTGAAGTGCTAATTCGCGTTTACGAAAACAGTCAGCCAGCGGGTTAAAAATGAATTTATTATTTTATCGCCATTAGTGGCTCAAAACTAAATTTTCCCGCGATTTAAATATGCACGATCGCAAACCGAAATTACGACGATTTCATTACGTATATATATCATATAAAACGTTTGACCTCGGATAAGATATCGGTGAACGAACCAGAATTAGACAGTAGTTGCATATTAATGAATTATGCATATATTTCGTTATTTGATCTGTTTATTACAGGAAATGACGGAAAGCCGATTCGTGTGAATGAATCGTAAGTTACGTAACCGTTGAGTGGATTATTACAAATAACATCAATTTAATAGTAAACCAGTTATAGAAATTCGAATCCTTTTATTCGATCGAAGACAATTTTTAGAGTTTAATTCTTGTGCCCGAGAGTGCGAGATTTTAACAACAGTTTAACAAAGTATTTGTTACTATCGATAATTAAAATTTTCTAAATTACGTACTTCTTTGAAGAAGAATTATTTACAAGCAAGAACATTTCCTAATTTTTCAAATTTCTAACTCTTTCGTTCTCAAATTGTTTAATAGCCACAAACATTCGTTTGCAGTTCTATTACACCGCAAATAAATAATTCGTAGAAACGCTGTAACGTTTCGGGATGCGTAAAGATCATTTTCAAGTGAAATAAAAGTTGTATACCTGATTGTTATGAAATTAATTGATCAAATAAATACTAAACAATATCGAAGAATATGACACGTTTCACGCTACGTTACGAAAGCAATGGACGTTTGATGTAAATCAAATTTTGGAAATAACATCCGCATAGAATTAAAATCAGGCTTTTAAACATATGCGAAACTGTATAAAAAATATACATTTTCTCGCGTTTTCGTGGATTAATGTTATTAGAAAGAAAATCTGTTTTCTGATTTCCAATTACGAGAAACGAAAAAATTAGTTTTTATTACTCTCCGAAAGATTAAAATGATCGATCGATACAATTTGTATCGATAACGCATTTCGATTCACTCTTTTGCAAATTCCAGGAATGATGAAAACGTTTCAAACTATCAGATAGTTATAGACGCAATCGTTTATATCGCTCGCAAACGTATCGAAGTTTCAATCACATTAGTTGCACAGAATACTGTGCAATTGTACTCGTGAAATTTATGATCCTTTGTTTGTCCTTGCAATCTGAAATTGGATCAATAGATCCTTATAATTTCGATAATGGTAGCTCGCATCGGCAAAATGGACAAGCAAGCATCATCGAAAATAACAAAATAGCTTGTTTGCATTCCTGGAACGAAATGGGGAAAATTTTGCTTTTTCGTAAAATCGCAAGAGGATTTTTCTTTTCTTTTTTTTTTTTTTTTGCAGTTTCTGGTAGAATTATCTTCTTTTTAATTGCTGCAATGAATAAAGTATATCGTGCTAATTTTTCTCTGAACGGTATTTTTCTCCTTAAATTTGAAACTTTTCGTGTAACCCTGCGGTGCATAACATTTTATGTACTATAGTATAATGTATAATTACGACGACGTTGTATTTACCAGTGTAATTTTTACGATAATGTTAGTTTAAATTAGTTTCCGTATTACGACAAATGTTGAGAATTAGCTCGTGCTATAGTTAGGAATCTCGTAGGAAATTAAAAACTGGAAGTAAATTAAACGTTTATAAGCACGAAGGATCTAATAAATTAAAATTGTATACTTTTAATGCTTTGTATCTTCCTCTTTTAGAACATAACACGATCTGTTTCTTTACGTTGAGAAACTTTAAGCTAATATAACGTTTAATTATATACTGCATCGTAAAAGAAACGGAGCAATGCAAAACAAAATAGAACAGAGGGGAGGAATTTATCTTTGTACCAGGTTAAACGATCCCATTCTCATTGATCTGCCAGTAACGAAACGATACGTAACAATCGATCGTGGCACCCATTCGTCTCCGTCCACAAATTCCAACGACCATTACGAACGAGAGTTTCAAACAATCCTGTTCGATTCCAGTTCCGCTCTCGTACAAGTGAAACTTTTCTGTCAAAGCAGCACCTCTTCCTAAAGTCATCATCGACGCGTAAGGAATAAAAACTTTCCGATTCAACGAACGATCTGTCGCGAAACAGAATGTTTGGTACTAGTTGATCAGCGATCAAAGGTAGGATAGCGACCAATCTCTTTAAACAGACGTATTTAGCCTTGATTTTTCTGCTTTCTCTGGTGAATTCAATTTATGTTTTTATCACGTGGAGAGAGAGAGAGAGAGAGAGAGAGAGAGAGAGAGAGAGAGAGAGTATGTGTGTATGCAGAGTGTTCATCGTAACAACTGTCGTCAAAAATTTTTCTGGCTTTTCTGCTAACGTGGAGGAAGAACGTCTAGAAAATTTAGTTAGTACTCGATTAACAACAAATTCCAGTAATAAACATTTTAAGGGGATTTTTGAGCGATAAAATATCGAGCTTACTTCAACTTGTTTACGTAGATACTACGAATTGAGTTTTCTGACGAATTTCGTATTCGAGACGAATTCGTTGAGTCGGTCGATGATGCCACTAATGCTGGATAAAACGATTGCTTTTCTTCGATAGTAGCTTCTTAAGAGAATCAGCCTAAAATGCAATAAATTCCACCGTTAGCGCGAAAGTCAAGCATCGAAATGTCCAACAATGCTTGATAATTGAATGCAAACAGTAAATACTTGCCATATGTTCGATATCGTGTTCCTAGACCGTGGATTATGTATTTATGGGAAATTTAAATGTACACCATTTAGTGGATAAATGTCTGGATAATTGCTGAATAAAAAATCATATGGTATCAATGTAAAAAGCGAAGGCAAACTATCATTATATCATCTGTCATATTTACCATTTTCGAAACTGAAGAATACTGAAGTTCTTTTCTCGTCTTCTTCGTTCTTTAAGAGACAAAGAACATGGGAATCTTCAAATATTTCAACGTACCTTGAAAACTGAGAAAGACGCCAGATAGGATATTCTAACTAAAGAGAGCGGCAGATAATAAATAACTTTTGCTCGAAATATTTTGCTATCAGATTATCAGAAGGATCTTAAAATTTCTACCGACTGTCGCAACGAACATCCTTTGTACAGTGCCCCTGCTAGTTCTTAACTATTCGCCTTATCCTTTCTAACCAGATCCTTCACTTTGTCCCGCCCATTTCGAGCGAATACTCCAACTGGGTTGCACCGCGTTTCTTCTTTTGTTTTATCATTGAATTGCGGCGCGTAGGGGAGAGCATTAACATTTTCTCGTGATTATTTAAATTTAAGACAATCGTGGCCGCGACTAGCTGCTGGCTGCAGCTCCGGCCAACCTTAACGCGGAACAACCGTGCTTCTTCGTCTCTTCTCTTTTTTCCTCGCCGTTCTCTTTACCATCCATTGTATCGCCTTGCTCTTACGTTCGCGGAACTTAAACATTTCTTCCTTCGACCTGCTTTTCGACCGGTTTGGAAAATAACGCCACCCGCTTCTTAATATCCCGAATGACAAAGCGCCCCCGAACTTCCACTCGCCAATTTCTCTAATTCTTACCACCGCCCCCAATTTCTTCTATCTTTTTGCATCTTCTTCCGCAGTTTCGCGAACTCGTTCACGGAGATACCGTTTTCCGGACGATTTATTGAAAATTAAAACCAGGCTTTTTGCCGTTGTACGATCGCACGGCAAAAGCAGAAAAATAAATGGGCGGAAAGAGGCAATTAACGCTAGAAATACCACGACAGTCAAAATAACTGGTTCTACAATTTTTATAAATTTGTCAAGCCTCGTTTAGGGATCATGGTCCCAGATGGATTAATAATACCAACAATGTACCACATAACATGAAATTGCTTCTGTAAGAAAGTAATAAATCAATAGATATAAAAATACTCTTACGTATTTTTAAAAAACCAGTCATTTTCGCTGGTTTTGGTAGAAATAGTTTCGTGTTAACTATCGATATTTCTTGTGTTAAAAGAATAGATGTATCGGGATATCAATTCTGTTTAATTTCGGAGTAGGTTAGATTATTTTGTCGAAACACTCGTACTTGGAATCTTCGCTGGTATCGTGGCAAACGAGGCATTAAGACGCAGAGATATTAACGAAAGGAGATGGATGAAAAAGGAAGAAACAAATCTCCTGACAGCACAATTCGAATGTATCTAATATGAATCTACAGGGTATCCGTGTACCTACAAGTACTCACTGTACTTACGTACCTAGTGTAATAGTACTACACACTCGTATACGCGTAAAAAAACGTCGGTTTTATTACAGACTAGAACATCGTTCTATTTTGGTGACAGATTCGCGTTGAAATTTGGTAATTGTACCGAGTGTGCTTTGTATTAGCAATACCAACTTCGTAACGCTATGTTACAGCTCACTTACGCTCTGCAGACGCATTAATTCCCGAGGAAGAGGCGTAACTGTGCGTTTTCAAGCACCGTGACATTCGTCGTAGCGTTGTCTCTAAAGAGCAACGTTACGCAACGAGCGATCCAAGAAACAAGCTAAAAACATAGCAATGTATGTATGTACGTACGTATGAAAATGTGCCAGGGCATTTATTAATACGATCGATGTGTTTCTACATAAGGTCAGTAAATAACTTATCGTGTTCTCCTGTGATCTTTATACGCTTTTAAAAGCTCGTTCGTCTAGAATATCGGACCACTGAATTCATGTATTTATGTAAATTACATAGATATTGTTTGCAAGGTGAAACGACATTTATGAAAATCGACAAATTTCCGAGGAACATTTGTTACGATTCATCGAATTATCGGCTTTTCTTGCGATTCGAATATCCTAGCGATTATGTATCCATTATCAGTGTCATTATCGAAACTTGGCGGGAGTTCAGAATTTTGAAATTCTCAACAGTAGATATTTTATTCACAAAGTCTGGTTCGAAGAAAGTATTTCTATTTTATCGATGCTTGTGCGTCATGACCGTGGCTGCAGATGCAATTTGCAATACAGTTGCATCAATATCATTGATAAAGTTTGGAAAGTGTGGCCCAGAATTTCAGTGTAGTTCACCGCTGCTGATTTTTTCAAGTATTTCCTCAAGGAAATTGTATTTACTCTGTGGTACATCTTGGGTACACTGCTTCCCGTTCTGAGTAAAGTTCCTCTTCCGATGAAGTCGTTGACCTGACTAGGAACATTTTTCCCTTTGAAATTCGTTATTTTTGTTGCTACGATTTTACCGCATAATTTTATTCTCGTATTCGAGATGTAAGTTGTATTGGAATAAAATTAAGTTAAAGTTGTTACTCTCGAACGACGTTTGGAAACAAATTAGTCTAATGTACGTGATATCTTAAATTGTGTTAAAATAATAAAATTGTAATTTTTAATTGTAATTGTAATTTAATTGTAATTGCGCATCTTTCAAACGCATTATGACACGAATCTCGTAGTCTGGAAAAATGAAACGATTCTTTTTTGTAAAACTACGCTAAATACGAGCAGTATATCTATCCTGAAATAATAAATATTAGTATACTAATCGATTGGTTATAACGAAGCGTTATATCAAATTTTTTAACAACGACAAACACTGTCAAAAGCTTCAGAAGTTTCCTGATTTTCATTTATTATCATCATATTTTAAGAATTATAATCACTTTTTCCATTAAATTCTACTCTTTGTTTAAAGGAGGTAAATATTTGACAACGCACAAAGATTCATTACAATTTGTTAGATAGGGAAAGCATTTACAACGTATGAATTTTTAATCTGTAAATCAGAGACCAAGCTGTATTCACATTTCAGCACTCGCTGTTATTTAAATTTGTATATATCTCGCGTTTGATGTAGGGTATCCCATAGCTGTTATTAATTTCATCATGCGTTTCTCGTCCCGTGTATGTAGCGACATCATTTTTCCGCATAAAATACAGATCGGTTCACATTACGCTGATTAAACAATCTGGACGCGAGCGTGCGTGAACTCATAGATTTTGTAATTGTATACGAATCTCGGGGAAATCTGATCTCAACATACGCTAGCATGATTAACGAGAAATATTAATATATTCATGATATCCGTTGCTATTAATGTTATAATTAAAATCACGCAGATATTGCGAAGTACTGTAATTGTACCTCCTCCCCCTATCGCGATCCATTGTAAATGATTGTATTCGGTCGACGAGAGAATTAACGCGCAATAGGGAATTTCCTTCGGAATATCGTATAGCGAAAAATAGATATAGAAAATTCATATTTTTTATAAACAAAAACGAGCCAACCTGAATAATTACTACGAGCAGTTGGTAATTCTTCGTACGAATTTTACAAATTTACGCATTTTTTTTTAATATTTCAATGACTTTTCTTGTAAAATATTTGCAATACCTTCCGATATTTCTATTTTTTTAATTTATACAAAATGTGAAACAATAGTTTCATATATAGGTGTAAAACTACATAAAGAAACAATTTCTCACAATATTTAATCAATTGACGATGTACCGAATTTTGAGTGACGACTGTCCTCCCGTAAGAAACGAGAACTATGATTTATCACGTTCTTTCTCTCGTTCCGTAGTCTTCCTGCAAAGTCGAAAAAATACTTATCGAAATCGTAATTTTTAAGAATGAAACTGAAACAACTCTGATTCAACGTATAACGTAAATTAAAACCATGAAATAATCTCGTCAATCCTGCAATGTTATAAATGTCAAAATATATCCTAACTGTTAGAAACGATGCAATTTTATCACTACGGAACGGAGCGTCTCTTCTGCCTTAAATTTTACCCCGTTTTGCTGTTTTGTAGTCGGCCGCGTGTAGCAATATTAAAATATGTGGAAAGTTTTAGGACGAGGTACGCCGGCAGTTGAAAATATTGTGGATCCTTAAGATTACCAGTACTCTCTTACCGGCATTGTTCCGCGAGGACTAGAATAGCCAGTAAGTCACTCTTGACCCATGTAGCCTCCGATGATGTACGAGCATAGTTTTCGCTCGCGCTGCCATCCTTACAACCCTCTTCGCTCGTTCTCGTCCAACCGACAGTGGTGTGGCTGTTTTGCCGCCTGCTTCACGAGCGATACTCTCGTCATGGGAACGAGACAAAGAGCGAGAATGACAAAGAGGAACATGGTAACGTACACTCTCGTTCAGAAGTATTAGGATACTTGAATATGAAGAATGTGGTACACTCGAAGAAATTGGGGGGGAAGTATCGAAAGAATTATTATACCTTGTATCGTACGACATTTTAAATTATATCTTACGTATATATAAAGCGTTATTGTACCATAGATTGGTCTAAATTTTAAATTACGAAGGATCTTAGATTAAGAGGAAAATGACACATTTAACGTTTCAATCTTAGCAACTCGTTGGATGCAAAGATTCTTTCGAAGATAGCTGGTACACAGTTCGACTCTTATGGGAGCCGAAGATCTTGACGCCTCCAACAACATCGTTTTTATACAACGATGAGCAATATTTAAAAATTTTTGAAAGAAATATATCGTTACAGTGCTCTTGAATCGTTTGGCCAATAATTTAGATGGAATATCGTAAGTTCGTATGATACTTGTGAACGAGGGTGTACTACTAATTGCTGTATCGTCGACAGTGGGCGGATAGAGTGTTCGTCCCGATCGCTAAAAACCGTGAAGGTGGATCGCGATGCACGCAACTATGCTGCACGTACACAATCACAGACAGATTTACGTTTCTTTTGATGTTGCCGAACAATCACCGTAAATCCATCGTTGAAAATCGAACGTTCGCGTCTCGTAATTTCTCCGTGGCCGTTTAAATAACTGCCGCGTTCCTTTCCTGACAACTGAGCGGAGCGGCCGTTTAATTGGCGTCGGTGCAATCGATTCGTTACACCGTCGAATCTCTGCCGCGCCGTTGAATTTCATTTCGCGATTTCTTGATTCGATAACGCGACGAGAATTCCGTCCGCAAAATTCGCTGAATCGGCCAGGGAAATTAAAACGTTATTAGTTATCGACAGCACTCACAGGCGCGGCATGTTTATCCGATCATCCTCCTTCTCTTTCCTTCTTTTGCTTTTCCCTTTGCTCCTCCGTGCAAACGTTTTATTGAATTCATTAATGCACGCCTCGTGCCTACCGTCTCAACAGGTTTCCAATACGATATCGTCCGTTTACTGTTACGAGCTGTTATTTTGTATCGTATTCTCAGTCTGCCAGTTAATGAAGAAGATATTAACGGTATTTAATCGGTATCGCGTTTGGCTCCAGACGCATGTACGATGAAACGCTCGCGTGATACTCCTTTCGGGTGAAATAACTATGGCTAGTTAGGATTTCATGGATTAATCTTTTTACGTGATAAAAGATGTTAGTAAACGATCGTCGAGTATTTGATTTGTTTCGTATCTTCGTTTACGATCGAATTGCAACGCGTCTGTACAATTCGTTCATAGAATTTAATTATTACAAAATACGTTAACTTTAATATAAAAGTTGTTGTAATTAGGTAAATAGTCTAAAGATACGATTAAAACGATTTGGAACGAATAAAATGTAGCGAAACATTATCCCAACGAGAATTAAGCGATGATATTAAAATCACTGAATCGATTCCTAATTCCTAACCATGAACTCTCACTCTGCCACATAATCAATTCCGCGAAATTTGAATACCAAACATTCTACAGCTCACTATCTGCTCCATCAAAAAGTCCACTTGGAAACTCAACCGGCGTACTCTACATTCCCTACGATTTTGCAATAAAAATAAAAATCATCAGCGTTTAACTTGACTGCCGAGCGTTCTTACTGCCAACGAAACTAGCGAAAACTGGTTAAACTCGATCGTGTCGTCTCAACCCTTGGTAATCCCGTAGATAAAATCTGGATTATGTCTAGCCGCGTCTAACGAGAACATCGACGCTCTGTTGGTAATTTGAACACCAGCTGCTACCAAACGCTATTAAAATAGTTCGATGGTAGAAAAAGACCGCGACAGTACACTGGAAAAGGAATGGGTTGGGTCGTGCACAGATCGCTCCTTTCCTCTTTCGCGTTTCTCGTTAGCCTTTCTTCGTCATCGAACTCACGCGTCTTATAATAAGTCGAGCTCGTTAATGTCACTCGAAACGAGCTTAACGCGATATAATTATCGACGAAGCTTTCGTTACTTGTCCTAAATAGAACGAGTAGCTGTTTCAAGCTGATGATCGGGCAACATCGTACAGCGTTTAGTTTCTAGCGTTACTATTGCAGTCATGAACAATTTTTATACGTGATCGATATTTTACGGCGACTGAATTACTTCGTTCTAGTTTATATTCTACGCTTTACATAATAAAAATCATATATAGGTACTATGAAATTAGACACTCTGTACATAGGTATAAATACCTACATTCTCGCGATATTGAATAATTAATAAAACTTTAGCGTTTAGCGTAAATTGCTAACTATGGATAACATCGGTCAATAAAATTTCTAACGTATCGGCTCTTGCTTCATAGTAACGCGTAATATTTTTTCAAATCCATCATCGTCTATGTAACTTTTATACGCGTGAAGCAAATATAACGACTAGACCAACCTCCTTTCGTTCGTGCGAGCATTTGCTCGCGTGCACATGGAATTTATCCGATTTTTAATGGTCAGTAACTAAAGAACAAAGCTAGAAAGGAAATTTGTTTATTCTCGACTTTTGTCTTATTTCAGCTTCAAGAATCAGCCTGACGAATCTCCCGACACCCTGCATAGCCTGCATAAACATCCATAATCTAATAATAACTATTCGAAAACTTCGAAAGAAGTCTACATTGGCAGAACCACTAACCGGACTATACATACAATTCCTGTTATTCTAAACTAAAGCATTAGGAAAAAGTATTCGACCGAAATTGCTGGAAACTCGGTCGATCAGGCTCGCTACGTTCGTCCGACGATTCGATGAATTCGACAAAACCAATGGATCTCGAGTTAATTAGCGATTAAACGAAGCCTCCGCGTGCCTAATCGACAATCGATGTCGATTGTACAGGCGTTATTAACGAGCCTGTGTGCTCGTGGTTGATCAGTCACCGTGAATCAGGCCGGCGTCCAACACGTCGTTTCATGGGTATCTCCCTGTGTCCCCGGTTTGTCTGATTCACGCACGTCTGTCAAAGCAAATCAGGAAGTCGTCGCGTACCGTAGCCGCGTGGCCACGGACCCTATTCAAGAGGGACACGCTAATGGACGTACGTTTACCGAAGATCGAAACACCGTATGTCGACGATGAAACCGGCTCGCTTCCTGTGGCGGATTTTCGAGAATGTACCAATCCTCCCCATCCTCTTCCCCTACGGTTCTGATTAAACATGCTCCAGCTCATCCACTTGCTGATGTTATGACATGGCTAGTATCGGTATATCCGAATTTATGAACGTATTGCAGAATCGTCTCGCGTAATGTTCCAACTAACGGGTACGAATCAAATTCGTAGTTTTCGAGAGATTACGTACGAGGCTCTTCGGTGATTGAAATATCGAATGACGTGAATTCAAATAGGTAAATTAAGATTCTTAATAGAAAGAAAAATTTTACAGGAAATATTTACTCGAGTGCTGTCGATTTATCAATCGATCATGATTTAATTAAAACTTAATTAAAGATATAATTCGGTGTAGTCGCATCGACTGTCTTTTACATTACGACATATTAAAAAATCATCGAAATCGGTAAGGCGGATGAGATATCGATAATTATCGTGTACTCGTTCGAAAACAGAATTAAACGAACACGTCGTGAAAATTTAACGATAAAATAATAGCCTTCGTTTGCGCATCAGGGCAAAGTAAAACAATTTACTAGAAATATCGACTAATAAGGACTAATAAGAAGATAATAGTTAAAATGATCATATTTATTGGTAGTTTCAATGATTTACAACAAACAACATAAAACAAAGTTTAAACATCTGACACATTCGTAGTGAACTGTTACTCTGTTTAATTATTATTTTCCAATAAAAATAATACGAGGGACACTTTAGAACGGAGAATGAGTTGATTACATTGTAAAATGTATCGATACTTTACATGATATGAAATATATTACAATTTTTTGTTAAATTGAACATTAATTAATTGTTTCGTAATAAACTTTCAAACTAATAAGCAGACGCCATCGACATTATTTTACTTTTGTTTCGTGTAAATATATTATGAATAAATAAATTATTATGCAGCGTTACAATGTACTATTGTGTTAAATTGCTGCTGTATTAAATAACTGTTATTTACGATGAATGTCTAAACTGACAGCTTTCTGCATCAATTCGTTTCGCTTTTGTTTGACTAGGATCCTCGAGTATTATCAACCTGTGTATCGTAAAATGTAATAAAATTAATTAATGCACGTAGTAGTAAAATATAAATGCGTTACAGCTTGTTCGAAAGATCTTATTGTATCGAGATAAGTATGGAAAGCAACAAAAATGCTACTATTAAACTGAATTATGGAAGAGGAGAACTTGTCATCGAAATTATCCAGATATTCCTTCTTCTATGTAATAAACAACGATTCTAATAAACTATTAAAAATGTCAAGATATTTCAAACTAAGATTGTAATACACACACACTTGAGATAATGAGTTTGGGCTCGAGGCGACAACTAGTCGCCGAACGTAGCCCCGGTCACAGGATGAGCGTTTTGCTTAGCAGAGGTGCGGAGTGGTTGTATAGTTCTCCTTGAAAAAAAAAAAGGATATAGTTGCAGCGGCACACGGACTCGAGGACAAATCAAGCCACGCGTGGTTTTGCCTCAGAAGTGCCAATGTCATGGGACACGCGTTGTATTAACAATCAAACTCCGGGCAGAAAGAGCGTCGCCGCTACGCGGGACTGCCTAGCAACGGCGGTTGGAATTTGTCGGTATCCCCCGACCAATATGCAACAAACGAACACGATCGCAAGGAGAGGAAAATTTTCATCGGTCTATTATTCGTGCGATCTCCTTGGAGAGTTACGCATCGTCTTTACGAGCGGTATATACCTATCAACTCAGCGAACGTTATTCGTGCCTCAAAAAATACATTCTACGATTAACAAAGAGTTATCCCGTTGACCGCGGATTCGTTATCGAACCCAAGGCCATTGTGTTAATAAACATTATCGATCGTGACGACAATGACTAATTATCGCGAAGATTCGTTACACGCCCCTAATCCTAATCTTAATGATGTCCCGACATATATATATAGTGCTATCTTAAAATAAGCAATTTATTTTCGTTGCAAGCGCATAGGTTGTATGTACGTAGAGAATAAAGCTTGGAAATATTTCCTGAATAATGCACTTGTAGAAAAGCAAAGGAAAAATAACGTAATAATATTGCGAAGCTGCAGAAACGTTTATCAAATGATATCTATACCTGAAGATAAGTTTAATCAAGGAAATGAAGATTTTATCAAGGGAGAGGCACCTCGTTTGATGAAATAAATAGGAAGCCTTTAAAAATATTGCCACGAGAAGTTTGATCGACTGGAGCGCGCCCATGAACTGCGCTTCAATCGGAAGTTTTCTCGTCCGCCAACATCCGGATAGTAATTAGAATCGCCTTCTCGATAAATCACACGGTACAGTAATCGTCGCGTCGGTTTAATTACTTCCTCGCTCTGGACGACGTCAAAGCGTATTTGAACCAACCACCTACAAATGTCACGAGCTACATAAATACTTTTGCTCCTCTCTCTCTCTCTCTCTCTCTTTCTCAATTCGCAAATAGAAAGCTTGCAAGTGTCAGTCGATACGCAGAGATTTTTCTTCGGATATCATTCGACGAATGTACTTAATCCGCACGACATCTCATAACGTTTACGTTATTAAAGCGTTTAACGAGAATCCGCCTTACTTGGAAAATCGATCTGACCTTATTTCGATGATGAAGCTTAATACGTACCTTGTTACGTGCTTGTATACGTTTATGGGTATTAATCATGTTTGGTCTCGCGTGTAATTTCGTTTTCCATTAAACTTCGATTTGCAGCGAGTGCAATATAGATGGCAGATACGAAAACATTCTGGCAACAAATAGTAAACGAATTTATCAAATATCTTCTAGGTTGTTAACTTTTTATATTTTTTAAACTTTCTTTGCTATACTCTTCTCTGTCGTATTTATTATAATTTCATTTTTTTTATATTATCCTATTTATCATCTATCGTAAACTGATAAAATTCAACCAGAAGATACCTGCCGCGATTATTCAAAGCGTAACTAATGAAATTTCAATTCTGAATATGGTATCTTACTCGTTTCGATCTTTTTTCTCGATCGATCAATACGATTGAAACGTTGCAGATATATTTGGCGCGTATTTCGATAGATATTTATCATAAAAATTGATATTCTTAATAATAAATCTATAATAACAATAATTGCAAATATATCGACAGCAAATATCCTTTCAAACTAAACCATAATGATTTCATAACGTTACGGAATCGAGTGAAATCAATGCAGAAAGCGAGTGTGAATTTAGCGCAATAAATGATGCGAAAAGTTGACGAAGCGAATATGGGAACGAAATCGCAATATGAAAATGCTTGTAATAAACCGAAGTTCTAGTAAACAAGGCAAAGTGGCGGTAAAAATTTTTCCAGCTGTCACAAAAAAGGATATAAATTGACGTTTAGGTCGTTTTGCGAAAGTCACGTGCCGTGGCAAGGGATAACGACTGCGGTTGACACATAACGAAGTAGCCAGACCGCAAGATTAACCCTCCGTTTCGCTTTCAATCACTCTACCGGACCAACTGTCCGCTATTTTATCGGTTAACATTACCGCGCTCTTAGTTCTGCTCCTAAAATGGCGAAAGCGAAGGAATTGGATGAAGTGTGTTCTATCGCAGGTCAGTGGAGAAAGAAAAAGGAACGGGACGTTAGGACGAAACGGGATAGAAACGAAAGTACAACTTGCGATTATTACTGCAAAGATAAATGCTCGCAATAAAACAAAGTACACAATAATAACAGCGGCTGATGAGTGCATAAAACAGGGGTTGGTACGAAGTGACTACGTCACTGCGAAGGAAACAAAGGACGGAAGACCTTTTGCCGAATCCATGGCGAGCTTTTCCAAACTTTTGTAGAATATCGAATGGTCGAATTGGTTTTGGTCGACGGTATGCGTTGATAGCGTAGGATTATGGTAAGATGATAAGAGACCAGGATTTTCAACGAAAAAATGTATTAAAATGCGATTGAAACGAACGACGAGCAGGTTTTGAAGCAAGTTTGTATCAAGCGAGTGACGCAAATACAGATATTCTCTTTTTGTATAAAATTAGAATAGAACGGAGAATATTATAGAGATTCTTGTATCGTATGTTGTTGCGCTACTTGTACGTACGTCGTACGTCTCACGAGGATTTCAGGATCGAACTTTCAAAGTTATTAATAAGTTAATTAAATTAGAAATACGAAACAGGTGATAATTAGCGTCGACCAACAAATTTCACGCCATATAGTCTGTATTCTTCGTGATTTTATACTTCTTCTTATTTTATATTCAAATGGAAACTGGCGAAGAAAGTGTTATTAAATAAGGGATAAGGGTAAAGCGAAATCATTAATATTTAAATTATCAAATGGAGCAAATATCGAAGCGCAAATACGGTTCAAATATATCGCTAAGTTATCAAGCAAATATTTATTCACGAGAACGTGCAAATATTCGAATGTCTCATGAAATATTGTATGGTTTTAATTATTTCATTTTCCGTTTGCTTTAAATTATCAACATAAATAAAGTTCATGATATGTCGTTTGGACGAATTTCCCATATTAATGGAGAAACGGTACATTTTTTAGTTAACTTTATTTCTATTTAATATCCATAAAACGAGCAAATGTCTACAATGTTTCACATTTTCCGAAGTGCCTCGGAAGACACATTAATTCGTAATTCTCATTGCCAATGTATTGGACAGAATAATTACCTCATTCAGAGATCTTCTATCCTTTTACGAATCGATTTGATCTATGCCTAAAAGAAAGTATATACTTCCATGCACAAGAATTAAGATCGATCAGATTGAAATTGATTCGTAATTTCGTAATTATGGAAATTGCTGGTCAAGAGCCGACCAACGAGTTAAATGTAAATCTATATAAAAAGTTAAACACGCGCGTTCTTGTCTTTTGATAATTAAATTGGTTTGATAAAAAGCAGCATTACAGGTAACTACCTATTTAATTAAATCTTCGTTGTACGATCTTCCTCGATTGAGACGCCATTCAGGAACTTTTCGAAAGAGTACAATTTCGCTTAACCAATTCCGCGAACAATACAATTTAGTAACGAGAAAGAAAGGAGGAACGAAATTAGATCATTCTATTTGGAGCGTCGGCATACGTGGCAAGATGATCGCCGTAGGAGAAGGAGATAGGATATTTTCAGAAGGAATGTTTAATATTCGATGTAATATTCCGTATTCCGATTTTACGTCTGGCAAAATCTGCGAAAAGGCCCGTTCTTCCCTTACTCTCGATGAAAATATTCTTTACCTTCTTCTTCGGATCGTTTTTATCAGAACGACAGAAAGCTTTGCGTCGAGCTCTTATTACAACGCCATGACACTACCCTATACGTGACAATGACGCTCGCGATCTAACTCGCTGCTCTATATACCGGTATCTACGCGTAATTGAAACCTAATCGAAACGTTAAACGTCAAGGATCTTTCATTTCAACAATAGTCAGTTGCGACTAGATTCCGGATTTTTCCTCGTTTATGAGAAATTTGAAAATCCACTGATCTCGTCCTTGAAAATATTTCTTCCGCAACACGCGAATCTGCATAGTCCGAAAACGACAAATATTAAACGTCATTGTACTTGTTATCGTTATACTTAAAAACAAAAAGGTGTAAGGGAACGACGCGAGGCTACTAGAAAAAAATATGGAAGACGCTCGAGGATGCCGTAAATTATGTCCTTTCCCTCGCTACGTCACACGCTAGCGGGCGCATCGATGTATACTCGAGTATTCTTCGCAGAGTAGCCAACACGGGCGAATGGAACAGACTGTCCTACGCGTTTCCCATCATCCTGAGTAAACGTGGTGTCCCGGATAAATCTGGATGCGTATAAATAATAAATTATATTCCCTTGAAATTCGTTTACAAAGGGAAGATCAACAAGTCTACACAGACATATATAGACAACTGAGTATTTGTTAGCACCAACGACAATACATGTTCGTGATGATACGACATAATGGCACGTAGCCGTTATTTAGCTTTGCGATGGTTTATTACTGAGCCGAGGGTTTGGTAAGCACCTCGACAAGGTGCTTGGAAAGTCGATAGCCGGCGACTCGAAGTCGATGAGATGCCGATGATAGGACTGTTTAGAGTTAAGAGGATGCGTGAGTTTATCGATGGCCAAGATGTTGCAAGAAGAATAAACTTTGTCGGGTAGGCAGCGATACTTTTTGGTAAGCGGACTGTGAGGAATCACTTGGCTCCAGTATCATCCTGACATCGCGGTCGCTTAAAATTCATAATTACTATATAACATATTGCAGGAAGTATTCGACGATTGTACAAAAAGGTTCTCTGCTTAATCGCACAGTCGTCATCCCCACTACGAGGGAAAGTTTTACTTAAACGCACCGCGAACCTCGACGGTCCGCCGCGAGTAGTATAACACGATCTAATATCAGATATCGGTGAGACAATGTATCTGGATATCAATTCAAAAGTGGAACTTTCTTATTTTTGAATATAATATATATAATTTGAATTATATTCATTATATTGACGTGTATTTAATTATCATTTATTAAGTAAAAAAAGCATACTCCAAATTATATCGTGTTTGGTGTCATTTTAATCAGAAAAATATAAGAAACATGTCGATAAATGTTTTATTGACCAGAAATTAAAAATATAAAGGTTTGGTGTTTGAGTTGGTGGTGTAAGCTTATCGCTGGCTTTTAATATTTGTCCAAAGTCTCGACTCTCAGTCTTTTCTCGATTTTTGTGCAATTAAATCAATTCAATCAAATTCTTATGGTTAATAAACTGAACGATAATCTAGCAGCTTCGATCTGTCGATCGACTTGTACCCCTCTCTTTAATCTGAAATTGTTATAACATCATATATACCATAATTTACTTTCAATTACACGAAACTGTGGGTTTCAACAATTCTCTGGTAACGTAATATGTACGTATACTCCGATTGTATATGTCAAATTAATGACAATTATGTCGCATACATGAACAGAGGTAATCTGGGAATAGGAGCAGCAGGGAACGATCAAAGGTCTTTGAACTAGTGCACGAGTAATTCTGGATTCGGGACAGCTATCCTTCATAATTAAAGAGAGTTCTTTATAAATAAAGCGACAACAAATTTCATTCGCTTAAAAATCTACACATTAACGGTCTTAGGAATTTACATTCAATGATGAATTATAAATAATTCATGTATCTTGAAATGTTAAAAATGAGAAACCAAGTTAATATCCATACAATGGAAATTCGACTATACAAAGCTACATTTTTAGAATGTACACGATGAATAAGTTAATGCAACGTATGAATACCAAGCGAAACAAAGAGAGTATCGAGACTAAAAATAGTATCTGGAGTATATTACACTCGTATCTACCTTGTACGTTACTTTGTCTAATTGCGACACGATACCTTTCACTGCGCACAATATTCCATTAATAACAATTTTTTATTACACATCGTAGCGAATGATCGAAAAATAGGACAAGCCGTACCCATGTTCTCAACGATTGGAATAACTCAAGGCTTTCGTCATATGTTCGAAGCAGTTCGAGACAATCGAGACCATCGCCTGTAGCCTATCGCGAGTTGTAAGACTTTCAATCTCGCCGCTTGCATGTGAAACCATAATGTTCTTCGAACACGATCGCGATCGAATATCAATGCGAAATGGGTACAGTTTCCTACTCCTCCAACTGTTCATTATAATAAAGTTGTCAAAGGTTGCGTGTCGGGTTGCAATACGTCGATATACTATATTTCTCGGATCGACGAGCGTTTCTCTCTCGTTCTTCGAGCTCACGATACATCGGGGGTCGTAAACAATTTGTCGGTGTTCGATCGAAAATCGAAGAAGGACAAATGCCGGGTATGTCTGTTGGGAGTAATTTACAACAGTCGAATCAAGGTGATGGGAGAACGCCTCGATTCAGGATGTAGAATCATCCGATTTGCTGGTCTTGTGGAAAGGGATGTATGTAAAATGAGCGAGATCCGTCACGAGGAGAGTGAGAAAGCAAAACTTTGCAGCTGGAGAATTTCTACTGTTGCGAGAGTACAATCGATGAACAACTCATTGTATATCGTACAAACCGTCGTAAATTAGAACTGAAACTAACCAAAGACGACGTTTATCTACTCTATCGTGTATATTACATTTGATTAAAGACGTAATAAACGTTTAAACAATTGACGCAACATACGTATAATACAGAGGATAATTAATAAAAAGAAAATAGTACATAGTTCATAATGTATGTATGTGTAGATATAAATTGTATTCATATAACGAAAAAGAGTTAAAATTAATATTGGCAAACACATCAGTATACCTGTAGCAATTACGAAAACAATTGAGACGTAATTTATTCAGCAATATTATGACGATAATATTGCTGGATAAACAATGTTATTTAATAGATGGAGTATTTTGGATTTGTGAAAATAGAATTATATTGCAGATGATTTGATGTTTATGATTAAGTTTGATATCCTACTACAACAATTAATTGACCTGGGAACGCAATTATTAGGGTAGAGTTTGTTTAAAGCGAGTAGTCGAAATATAACATCTCAATATATTTATACCAATGACAAAACGATACAAATATTTTTCAAACACAGACTAATTCCCACTTATGACTGTAAGTGTATTTTACAAAAATGGAAATTGAAACAAATTATTCTAATACGTATAACTTTGTTCGCACGAAATTTACATCCCCTTCCTCTAAAAACATCATGTTTTATTTTTCTGACACCCACGTCTATGTATCATTTTAACTCCTCCAAAGATTCAAAAATTAATTTACCACTTTTGCTGTACGTTAACCTTTGCATAGGCTCTGCATATATAGTTTAATTAATTACTAATTGGCTGCATAAGTCAGCCTAGCCAACATAGCTTCATTCTAATTAACTGATCTCTGTGTTAATAGCTTGTATCGTGTTTTTCACTGTGTACTTAAGACGATACGTTCATGCGCTAAACGATCATAGGACAAATTCCCCAACTTGAAATTATGCAGACGATCCATAAAAGCTAAATGTCCGACGACGTTTCGTACGAAAGTATTCGAAAGCAAAACTAATCGTACGACTCAATTGTTAAAATTTCGTTGCAAACGTGGTCTATCGTCTGCCGTCAAATATTTTCGAAATATTCGTTTCTACGTAATAGAACATTTTTAAATATGGCTACGTTTTCATAAATTGACACCCTGCAAGTACAAAATAACGACAAATCCTGTGAGTAATATAATAAAATTCAAAGCAATCGCACAGCCGCTTATCGTAGCGATCGAACGTGGCAGGATTTACGATACCACGAGATTCAATCCGAAGAATTGCATTGTGCCGATCGTTACACAAAAACAATAGAATCGTTTTAGAACTGTGAGAGTCAGGGAATCATTCGCGTTAGAGTTTTCGATACGAGTTGATCGAGAAAAGAATCTGGCGACAACTTTTAATCAAACTGCGAAATTGATCGAACTTACGATATAGTTCGCATGGTACGTTCGCTTGTTCTCTCTACTCGAACTAGTTGCTCAATGGTAATTTGGCGGCCAACCAGATTTAAAAGAATAATCTTGCAGCAGTTTGATTAAGTTGAGATTTATCGGGCGGTTTCGTCGTCGTACCACGTTGGGCGTATATTTTGGTCAGACTTTTATCGCAAAAATTCAATTAGATAAATAATATTTTTATGCTTTATTTTTCTGAACGTTGCTACGTGTTCTTTTTTTATATGATGTGTTTATACGTTGTCTATATAGATTCGAGGAACGTGAACGTATATATACATAATGTATGTGTATTATAATGCGTATACCTTTCATACGATACGTAACATATGTCCGAGAAACAGCTTGGAAAATGTTAACAATCGACGACTTGAATTACATCGAATATACCTTCAAAGTGTAAATCCGATTTTAATCTTAACAATTCAAATTTGTATATTTTTAATTCCAGCAAACAGTACGCTTTCTTTCTCGTAAAAATATCATATACGGTATTAGCAAAAATATCAATATGATTACAACATTTCCAAAGATCAACAAGAAATCAACGGTTTAAAACGATCTCAAAAAATGGAACAAAATATGGAGAACATAGAGGAGAGATCCTACGTAACGGTATTCAGATGCGTTTAAATAACTGTTACTCATTCTGCTTGGGTTAACTAAACTTTCAAGAAGAGCACGATCGACTACTGAACATTGATCGAATATATCTATTACTACCACATAGTAGTAACTCGTAAATTGTACAATTTCGCTCTAACGATGTTATTTTCCTCGTGTGCGATAGCAAACTGTCAACGGTAATTATACATACCATACAAAACTACGTAATACGAATCGAAAACGCGAGAGTGCCGTTTCTCCAATCCTATGGAGGAAAGTGTGCAGCCATTATTCGCGACAGCGGCGAACAAACGAAAGCAGGCTGACTCGCGGTGGCCACAATGGTGGCGAGCGTGCCGCTGCTGCGGATGGGGTAGATGATATAGAAGTATGGAGGGATGTTGCTTGTCGAGAGAAAGGGGAGGAGAAAGAGAGAGAGAGAAAAAAAAGGAGGAAGAGGCGAACGATACACGGCGAGTTGTAGGTAGATAGCAGGGATGCGGTAAATGAGAATGGGTGTATAACGTCGAAACTGTGGGGGAAACTGGGGAGGTAACTGTAGAGACACGAAGAGAGAATAAGCGCGAAGCGACGTGTAAGAGGAAGGGTAGAGACGGTAGGTAGGTTGGAGGCTGGCAGAGTACACCTAATTAGTGCCATTATGGACCTACTGTTTTGCCAAATCGGCGCGGACTTAATATTGTCCGTACGGGCCAGTGAATCGGCCTCGCGACCGACGGACGACAGTTCTACAGGTAATTGGCGCATTGTACGTAATGGGGGACTGCATTCAATTAGTTTCGTAAAAAAGCGGTGCAGTCAGTCGCGGTAACGCCGGCAAATGAATAGAGCCTCGAGCGAACGAGCCACCCCGTACCCTCGACTTCCTCTTCCGTGCTTGTCGTCTCTCCGCCCCTTCGCGCGCACGATCAATCCCATCCCGTGCGGTGCGCCGCTATACGACGACGGGAAACGATCCAGAGGACTACTTAAAAATCGCTCTTTCTAACCTACCTACCGTCGCATCGGCATTCACAATAGATTCGCGCACCCTCTTCGAGACAGCCAACCGATTAACATGGATGCGCGATACTCGAGACTCGACATGTTACGTTACACGAACCGTTGGCTTGTAATCTCTTCGACGATACAAACGCTCGATTGTATACGTGACCCCGATGCTATGGTTTCATTCATGACGAGGTGGATACACGTACGCTGCTGAAAATCGTTTCTTTCGTCGCTGGTACAGAGATGTTGGAAAATTATCTTCGTAGCTTCGAAGATGGATGTTGCTTTTGGAGTGGGAGTTACGGTAAAAGGCATATGCGACGTTATTCGTGATTTTTGCTCGACGATAATTGCTATTGGCAGGTTACCATCTTACAGAAAGAAAATAATATTGTTAGAGTGAAATTTTACGAGTTAGTTCTATCAATTAGTAGTTGTAGTAGTAATAGATATATTCAAGCAATTCTCGGTAATGAATTTTGTTCTTGTCAAAAATTTAATCGAGCTAAGCGAAGTAAATAAGAGTATTTTAAGGATGCAATAGTAAATCTGCGATTAACCAACGATCGACAAAGTATCCGATTGTATCTAGGAATGCAGAACAATGTTGAAAAAGAAGGGTTGATACAAACTCCTTCTCGTAAAGACCAGCAGCCGCCGAAAATAAAGAAACAATCTCGAAATGGAAGACGCTCGCTACGTTCGCGAGTAATTTTAATCCACGTGTGCTGTTTCTTAGAAACTGCAGCGCTCAGCGAGAGACCGCAATGTCTTGATAACAGACGCATTTGACGGCTTTTTTGTTCTCGAAGTCTTGTAACATCGCTGGACCCTGAATTGTAACATTTAAGGCGTACATGGCTTTTTAAAATTTTTGGGGTATAAATATTGTACGTTCGATAAAAGACTGGCTGGAAAAGCCAAGTCATTCGATGTTTAGCCACGAGAATCGCAAGATTTTTTCGTCAGATTCTACTTCGCTTCGATCTATTGGGTCGAATACGTAGCAGCATTTCTTGCTTCAAAAATTACTTCGTTTGCAAACAATAATTTGACTTTCAGACCTTTCATGTAGCTGGAAAATTAATTCGATCGAACGCGTCTCTTCGAAATTAGGCGCCAATGGATATTTATTCGTTCCATCGCGTTTCTCGAAACGCAAAGAAAACGGGAGCGGATATTCTCATTTCGGCGGCACTTAGGGCCCGATCTTATAAAGCGATCGAAAGTACGCGCTGGCCAACTCGAGCCGTAGTCGCAGATTTAATAAAATATCTTATAGTAAAGTCCCTGGACGTTTCAGAGTTGCAGTCACCGAAGGGGTAAGAGTAACGGGAATCCCTTATTTTCCGCCTAGCAACTGATAGCAGAACGAACTTTTAGTCCCGTGCTTACTACGGTTCAACTCCGTGGAAGTACAAGTCTTATCTCTTGCCGGTCCGCGAGAGCCGACTTCCTTCACCGCCTCCGTTTTCCACCCCTTTCCCTCTGCCGCCATCGCTGCTTCTTACTCTTTTCTACTTTTCCTTGCAGCTCGCTTTCAAGCCCTCCAGCAAATCGTCGCGCGCTTGTTGCAATAACGTCACGTACGACACGCTTTCTTGCTTCCATTCCCGAGGTAATTGCGCTTGATTCCTGTGGGAAACCGAGAAAAGGCGTTTTAATAAATATTCCGATGGATAACGATGATACAAGACGCGGTAACGTGAGAGTAATCGACAGTTTCTTCTTCTTTCTTCTTACTTCTGATTTGATTTAATTTAATGTCATAGTATTTGTGCAATAGATTATTCGACTTTGGAGTATTTCCGTTTCGCGAAAATTCTTAGAATCGTGGAGAAAATGTTTATACACAAACGCGATAGACGTATCTATTTATCTGTAAAAGAACGAGGGAATATGTTATAATCGTTTCATAACTCAAGTTGAAACACTATGGAATCGACAGCAACATAACGAAGTTTTAAAAAATCAAAACACTTATTCGACTCGGTTATAACAAACGAGGAATGACGAACACGAGCTAGCAAAAATGTCATTTGGAAATTCAGACGTCTTTCTCAATTTAATAACAGAACGAAATTCTTTCTTTTTGTCCCACAAAGCAATGTAATATCGAGCATCGTTTATCACAACCTGTACATTTCGCTCTATTTTCATTCAAGCGTCATATCTTTTGCAACAATATACGCAAAAATCACTTTCATTGTTACCTTTTTCAGGTTCCTACACTTTGATTCCTGCGTTCGCTGTTTTTTAGAACTTTTGTCTCGCGGAAAATTAAACAGTAGTTTCAAAACAAACTACGATAGTATATTTGTACGAAGCTTGTGCATACGAACTCTTCTTTTCAAATAAATATAGTTAGTCGCAAAAATCTATATACTGTAAAAAAAATATGGTTATTTGGCATTGATGAAGATGTTTGACGACGATGTTGATTATATTGAACTCGTACAACATTTTTCTCATCTTCTATTCGTATCACGTAGCAATATAATATAACTAGCGCAAAGTGAAGATAAAAATTACAATGGAAATTTAAGGCAATACTCCGATCGTATTTCTAATTAATAATACAGTAATGCGAATTATAATATATCAAAATTTGAAAGAAAAGTGCGACAGGTATAATTTATAATTCATAAGATCCAGTAATCTTTGTCAAAATTACCTTGAAACATAGAATCCCACAATTACGTACATCTCTCCTATTCTGGGCGTAATTTTATACCTGAAGAGACTAAACAGCAGTTCTTCCTCTAATAATCGCTATCGAAAAGTCATAACATCGTGTATTTAAAAAAAGAAACTGATCGTTTTCAGCGATAATCACTCATACACAAGACACCAAACATAGGCGACGGACGGCCGCCAAAAATATTCTCTGGAAATGTCGATTGTCGGGAGAATCGCGTGGCGTGGCAGCTGTTTTCCTGAAAGCTCGCCTCGAAATGCGGAACAATCCCGGCTGCGCGATTCATCTTTGAAGGACGACTCTTCAGCCAAATATATATCGCTGGCGTGCTTTCGACAGTCGACGACACCTGCACGACGATTTTTTTCGTCTTTTTATTATTTTCTCCCTTTTTTTCCCCCTCTTTGTCTCTATCCGACACGACTAGCCAGGCAGATTCGCAAAGCGTAGCATCGCGTCCACCTGCCGTCATATTGCGCCCGAACAACGGTTTAAAATAATTTAGAAGCGCTGCGTGGGACGAGAAGGAGAGCAGCAGGAGGACACGCCGCGGGTGTGTCGTCGCTATTCTCGTGTTCGTCGCGTGCCGCGTGCGTGGCGTCGCGTCGATGACCAGGTTGACGAGAAAATAATGAATGTACGAGTGTACGAGGAAAAACAGAGGGTCACGCGGAAGATAGCAAATCAACCGGATCTCAACTTCCGTTTTTCGATCCCGTTTCTTTGCCATGTACGACGTAGTTTTCTAGAGCGATGGGAAGAACACGTGGATCGGCTGGAATGCCTAATCAATCGTTTTATCACCAGGAAACGTGCTCATAATTTGTTTTTACTCGATCAGATGGGATTTTATTCGGTGTTCCCGGTTGTCCCCATAATACCAGAATGGTTTGAATAAAATATATAAACAAGATAAATGAGGAGGAGGATTTTATACAAGGCATGTTCTCTGCAATTAATTACAGTTTCATCGTTTCACGACAATCCAATGTTTATCGAAGATTTTAATGGTACGTGATGTTTTACGTATGAAAAAGAAGGGAACGAAAGAAAACTACAACTTATGGAGAACTAACGATGTACTAAAAATTGCTGTTCAGGGGATTGCTTGATTACTTGGTCTTGCTGGAGATTTATTTTTGCGTGAACGAGTTTGTACTACGAAAAAAGATCTCGCTACGTTAACCATGCTATCTGACCTGGAAAGTATTACCTTTACGTGAGTTAACATACAATTATAAATCACACGTTTTGTACAGGCTGTTTTATTTCTAAAAATTTACGTTACGTAACATAAGATGTTCCATTCTTTGATATTGTAATTAGAAGAGAAGTCGGCCACTTAATTTAGAAGACTAGCGACGGATGCTAAGGATAGGAAATAAAATATAGCTTCATCTTCGTTTCCTGCGTACGTGTATGCGGTCAATTTTTTCTACAGTTTACATGTAGTAGCTAGCCTGTGGATTTTTATGCATTTATGCAAAACTACGTAAAATATGCAAAATAAAATACTTGTTGTAATATTTAATAAGTAAAATAAACCGTCATTTACATACGTTTCGTTTCTTTAGTTATATTCGTAAAAATATGTCGTTGTATAAAAGTCCCTAGTATTATTATGATATTATAATAATACGGTGGAAAAGATATATGTACATACGTATATGATTTTAATCAATTTTCCTACTGTTGAAAACATTTTTATCGTAGTTTCTACTTAACGTGGAAACTGCTTAGTATTTATAACAGGTTACGGCGATAAATTTATCTCGTATCTAGTTCGTAAAGAATAAAATAAATAAATTTAACTTGTTCTATAGTACAATATGCATCGTTTACGGAAAAGGAAAATTAAGATTAAATTCGGTAAATAAATTCCATCATTGTTACACAAATAAAATACCGTATCCTAAATCGTGAAATATGATGCCGTATCCCACGCCGGATTTCCAGCTTAGTTTCTTGCAATTCTTTACATTTACCATGAATAAACTTGTATTAATATTTATCGTTATTATCAAACCTATTCTCGCAATGACATTTTTTATTATTATTTCTTAAATAAAAATATTTGATTAAATTTATATTTCTAAAAATATTAGTTTTAACTTGTGAGAGGTACGGTTATAATCGTCGTACAAAGTTGTTGGACCGCAAAATTGATAAAATATCCGATACACAAAATTTCTTTCTCGCTCAACTTTTTATTATGTGACGATATGATCTTTTGTATATTACAATGGAAATATTGCTAAATCTTCAAAAACGGCGCATCGCGAATTTTCGAGGGAAGGAGAAATTTTTGCTGAATACTCTGCGAATACTTTGTTTAATTGTCCAAGCGTTAATACCAGTGATTCGAAAAACGATAGTTCTTCAGAATATAGTTCCAATTCAGACGGTATGAATATCGAACTGACAAAAAGACAGAAAACCTTAATGATCGATTTTGATATCGAAAATGAGAATGACCCACGATGCGGTGATGGAGAACGCTTCTTTGTTTCTACGGAAGGGTGGATTGAAAACAACATTTCGCGAAAATTAGAAGACGTCGGCCGCAGGCGTTAATTTCTGTCCGAATTCCAACATAATAGTCAACAATATGTGATTATAAATAAACGTTGTTTTAACTGGAATGGATTCGTCAAAATAATACATACGAGAGAAAATTAGAGAAGTACCGTGGAACAACACCACAGTCTTTTGATCGCATTCGTTCGTATTTCGGTCGCAATTAATTTTTCACTGGAATCGGAGGTAGCTTATCGGCGGGCATGGTCTCTGGATAAAATAAATTTTCTTTTATAAATCGATCTGAATTTCCCGGTAGCTGAAACGCATTCGTAAAAATCGTGTCGATTACAGACTACTTTATGGGGGATATTTATTTTATATCCGGCGGCCGATAAACACGCGTTTGCATAAATATCCGGAAAACGTTCGGTTCATACGGTGCAGTTTGTTCGATAAACAGATGTCATTTGCAATCCATATTAACCATTAAATCTGATCGTCTCGATCGTATAACAAACGTGCACACAGTGAAAGCCATCATTTTTCAGGATGCAACCAAAGCATTAGTCCCTGGCCGGATGATTAATATACTGTCCTTTCGTAGAACGCACGCGCGAACTTCGTTTTCGAACTCGATATCTCTACATTTACGCTCAATTTAATTCTTACCGCTGCACTGGTCTAATATTTAATGACGCGCGCACATTGATGACCGAGGTGAATTATAAAATTTCTTCCTCCGCGCAATTGGCCATTTTTGACCATAATGTGAAATTGAATTCATTCTATCACAAATATATAATTGGATTAATTCTACACGACGCGACGGTATCTTGAAAGATATATTTGCCTGCTACGTAAGTTCTGACCGTTTAGGCAAATCTTCTGCAAATTCGATTTATAAAATGCGAATGTTCTGTTGTGTGCTTCTTTTACGTTAATCTTTTCGGTCTTGTACTTTAGAAAAGGATGTATCGTATTCGTTATGATCTCAAAATTGCTCAA
Organism: Bombus difficillimus; assembly: GCA_014737525.1. Lineage (NCBI taxonomy): Eukaryota > Metazoa > Arthropoda > Insecta > Hymenoptera > Apidae > Bombus > Bombus difficillimus. Next base: position 454,373 of record JACXIT010000131.1, read on the forward strand.
TCTTTTCCATCTAAATTGTTTTTAAATGCTTCAAAGTGATGAAAATTTGTTTGTACGATAGATTCGACATTACAACATTTTTCCGGACGCATGATCTTTAACGGACTGATAAATAATTTCTCCAGTGTAAACTGCAATGGTACCGTTCGTATCGACTTACATAACAGCGTTACGTTTATTGTAACATCAATAGCTTACTTATACGAACGAAGAGACGAAGCAACGAGAATTTACGGAGCAACCTATACATCTCTATTTTTTTTATGTGTTACGACGCAATGAAATAAAAGAACGATATTCGTCGTAGTATTTAGAGAACGAAACGAACCTTTGCTCAAATTCTGTTGGAATACGACGATATTACATACAAACACTCTTATACAGACACCTACACAGGCATTTGAACAGGACACTTACACAGGTCATACTCATTACTGTATAGAGAAGGGGGTTCAAAATCTTCAAGGGATCATGGGTCACTACCTACAGCCTGTCTGAGAGTAACCAGCCAACTGTCAACAATCCATAAATTCTTTACCTGCATAATTTGTTAATCACTCGCCTATACGTTAAATACATTTGGTTCTGTAGTTCCGTTTAATAAATATCACCTAATATTATTTGATCATAAACATTGTGCCCCCCACAGATTATTTATCTTAACTTTAAGATTAAATTCTAACAAATTCTCTTTCCTCGGTCGCGTTTATAAAAATCTTCAGGTACCACAAGACGTTCTAATTTAGAATTCGCTTGGTCAGAAACGGTCAAAGTAAGTTTCTCGTGGAAACTGGATCAATTCCCGATACAGGGATAACCTCGCATTTGCAATTTTTGAAGCTTAGCTTCTTCTCTCGCTTGCGTTTCTTTCGACGAGCAAAAGCTAGCTGTACGTCGATCCGCTGTCACGTCGCGTCGCTCTGTTTATCCTCTCTCTCTCGATATACATCCCTCTGCGGAGCTTTACATCGATCCCAGGTTCGTCGCGACTCTTTGCTGACTGAATCGGAACAAGACTAACAGCATCTCAAACAATGTATCCCGGGTGTCAGAGGTTCGAAGCCGCAGGCACAGGTTTACCCAGTGTGTCTACGGGATAGGTGTATCGATTGTCATTCAAGCGACACGCTAACCTCGGTGTTAACCGCGTCGCGTCGTTTTGATGCATCGTCTTCTATCCCCCGTGGTGCAGCCACTAAGCGTGAAACAGAAGCACATTGTGTTGCTAACATGCAACGGGAGCAAGGAGATTCGAAGCTTCTCTTTTATTAAAATTTTCAGTTGGTTTCAATTAGTTCGTTGCCGGATTAGTTGCTTACTTTGGTCCTCGTGTTGGAATTAATTGTCTGCTAATCGTTAAACGTACAGTGTTACCACTCGGATATTCACAACTCGTAACTAGTATACATTTAGGATAGAGGTAAATGAATTTCGTATAAAAGTAGAAAAGTTCAAAGCTAACACTTTGTTGCAGAAAATAAATCAAATGTCAGTTCTGGAATAAAGTGTGTATTCCGTACGTTCTAAATTGAACGTCTACTTTGATTAACGAGGTGTAACCGTTGTATACTCCACAGAGTATATATATATATGTATCTACCGTTGCAGATTATTCCCTTCTTCAACCATTCTTTCATATTACATTTCTTCCTTTTATCCGCCAACTGAAAGAAGTTCGACCATTTCTTATTTATGTCTTCCTTTTTAATTAAGTAGCATAAGAAGAAAAAAAACGAAAAAATTACCAAAATCAAATTTGCCTGTCTTAAAATGTTCGGAAGGGCCGGAGAACCTATTCGCAGCACCTAACGAGGTGCAGCATCCAGATGGAGCATCGCATACGTGTACATATAACAAAGCATGTTGAACGAGCTTAAAATCGAGAATGTATTTATTAATAATACAAGTAGGTATGCAACGCGACAACCACGTTCCCTCACGCATCGCGAGCAAAGAGGGAGCATACCAAGCGCAAAAACAAAAAGACCGGGGATGATAGCAGAGACGATACCAGTTACCCTACGAAAAACGCTAAACGTCCTAATTAGCGAGGCGGAGTCGTGTATTTTCCGTGGTCATCCATAACCTTTTAACGCGATTAAACGGACCGAGTTGGCTGCAGGCTAAACAGCACGAACGAGCCCATGTGTTGTCCGCTGCAGAACGGACGCGACGCCGCGACGTCGTGTATTTCTGTTAGCAAGGATTAAGTGTTTCCTTGGGTAGAGAAAGCTAGTCATGCGAAATAGAGCGACCGCCTTGTTATTAAAGGGTGGCTGGATTAATAATATCAGATTGCGTCACGTGTCTGCCGACATCGAGCTTTTTACATGTAGATATTACGTATATGTAGTTAAATGTAACCTGCGGCGATACGCGAAACGTATTATTGGGTTGTGTATCAAATGAAAAGAATAATTTCATATTTTTGAGTATGAAATATGATCATTAAGCTACTTTTTTTTAATACATTATTGTCAAAAAACAGAAATTTCAAGTTAAACATTGTGCGCAGTTGTTAAAAAGATTTCCATTAATTAACGAACTTAAAAATAATAAGACATGTAAAAAGAACAAAGTATAAATTGCCCCTTGCTATTTTTGCAAAAGTAGCTCGAACAACATTGGATATGATAAATTTCGTTTCATTTCCTTCGAGCTAGCCATAATCTCATATAGATGGACCATCAACTTACGATTTTACATCGAAAAACACGGGTATCTTCTACAAAATCTATTTGTACCTTCCTATTTCGCGCTGGATGCGGTTTAATATAACCGAGTTGCAATTAATTGTCCGGTTAATCCATTATCGTGGTTATAATTCAATGCGTCCGCGTGGGGCTTTTAAAGTTGGAGGATATCGTCGTCGCCCATCAGCAATAATTAGCAGGCAGCATCATTCGAATTTTCCATTAAGAGGTGCCGCGAACTCAATTTGTGAATATAGTAAATGATACGCTTTTATCTGAGGCCATCGCGATAAAGCCATTATGAATGACCCCGAGCTTGATGAAACACAGGATGGCCGGGTTATTTCTCATTAACAGGCCTGTCTCTATATTTTAATAAGCCCACTGAGAGATTTTCCACGGGCTAATCTGCTAAGGGATCGTGTGCATCCACTTAGCGAGGTTTAAACGATAATTGGAAATTGTTGTCCAGCTACCTAGCGCTTGGTTCGCAGATCTAGCTTCGTATTAGCCTTTATCCTGAGATGGGATCCAAGGATCTAGCGCGATCTAGTGCATCTTAATAACTACCAATACCCTCGAATAGTTTTGATTATTCGCTTCGGATTTAATGGTCCATTAAAATCGGTATCTGGAGATTGTTTAAATTCACGCTTTGATCAGAAAATTTAGCCAGCCACTATATTTTAGTACTTATTGGAAACATATTTTTCCATACTTATACATGTATCCTTTGGCTAAAAATGTTTATGGTTTAAATAATATTCAAAATCAAATACGTATGTATCATGGTAATTTAACCATCCTCGTTGAAATGTATCCGTTAGCTTTTAAAGCGATGATGGAACTCTTTTTTAAAGATTTATAGTTTTCAAGAACATGGCAGGACTTAATTTAGCTACTTACGATGAACGCTGTATTAATTAAGTTTGCTTCTGAAATAGTGTCACGTAAAGAAAATAAATGCGAAAAAATAGATTGCTAACTGATATGAAACTGACAATATGTTTTCTAATAATTATAATAGCTAAAATATATAGTTCTTTGACTAAATCTTTCGTGAAATTATATTTTTAAAGTATTTGAGCAATTTTAGCACGAAAGTCGTTTGCATTTGTACAAAAATCTTTCATAAATTTTCCTAGAGAATTTGAAATTCTGACATCCCCGTTCATTAGACTGTCCCTTCGATACCAAATTGGAGAAACGCATAACCGACTTTTTCCTATTTTTTCGGCGTTCGTTAAGAAATTTTTTCCCCGCAATCCGTGTGCTTCCACCGGTTGGTGGGTCGAAAAACTTCCGCAATTATACCGCGTCTCAAACATTTGCCCGAAATCGAACAAAAAGCAGCGATACTACTAACACAGGCACCTGCTCTCATTATCCATTTTCAAACACAGAATTCCGAAAATTCTGATGCCTCTTCCATACGTGCAATAGTTCGTACCTTTTTGTATTCGACTAAATGTTGCATTCGAAGAATGTAGTTACACGCAGTTAAAGTTCAATTTGAAAAAACGACGTATCATACGCGACAATCTAATGATTCAACGTACGCATCGTATGCAGCAATAGCGAAAAATGCGGTATAACACATAAAAAAAATTCATTAAACGAGAAATCTGCGCGAGAAGAAATCGGAAAATTCACTTTTTGCTACACATTTCGTAAGCAAGAAATAATTAAATCGTGTATCTGAGAAACAGCTCTATGCATTTTTTTACTAGCGCGCTAACTAAGTAGCGACTATTTCTGCCTAAAATGACGTTGGTACTGGTGAAGCAAGTGTAAATGTATTTGTATAGGCGTAACAGGAAGCTGTATGAAAGAAAATAGCCTGCTCATTATAACGACGTTATTCTCAAGTAGGCGTATATAAACAGCTGCAGGAAAAGTAGGAAGAATAATGAGGTGTCCAACGAATATTATTTATTTAATTAACGAATATATTATATTTGATATAGTACACGATAGAACTGTCAACGAAATAAAGGAGAATGTAAAAATTATGAAGTACCTACGTATATAAAATTTTATCAATTAACGTGATAATCGCTTTAATAATTGCTAGATTATCTTGAGTTTGAAAATTTCAAACCTTGTCGATAAATTATTCTAAAAGATCCATCGCTCAACCGGAATATACGATAGATTCTACCTACGTGTATCTAACTTAAGTTTGTGTATTTAGTACCGATTTACGTTATAGTTATATTATAATTTACATAAACAAAATATTTCTCGCGGTAAGTTTGTCTACAAGCGAGACGTTTTCTCGATAATTTTTGATAACGAAGCGTGTAACACGAAATATTGTTACCCAAAAGTATCGAATGTCAAACGAGCTCGGAGCTGGTAGTTTGATTGATTTTAACCAACTTGACAGAAAGGAAATGGCTAAACGAGTGTTTTCCGTTAACAAATAACATGTGTTGGCAGAAATCTGTGCCGAGTGGGAAAAAATTGATTTCTGACGGGGAAAAAACTATTTGTCAAACTAAAAATCCATCGCAAGAGCAATTGTTTCTTCGACTGATAAATGGATGACGGTATACGATGACCACTCGCGTGGAAAGTTCTAAAAATCGAACTATTGATAAAATTAAATAAAAACTAGAATTTTCTGCCACGATCAAAAATATGTAAATGCTCCGTCATTTTTATCTTATAATTTCTATATAAATATATGTATTTTCAGATTTCTTTTAAACTTTACTTTATATAATCAGATAGTCGGATCCTCTCGTAATGCTAATGAAATTTCAAAACGTTTTCTATGGCTAATATGCGCATAATGTATTTACAAAAATATATTAAAGACACAAAGAAAAATTATGAAGATGGAAGGGATTGATGAACATTTATTGTAATGTAGGCAAGGGTAAATAGAATTAGATTAATGATGTTACTTGTTAGGGGATTAAGTGATCGTATTTCAAGCTAAAAACGAATACATATTTCATTCGTTATAGGCCAATACAAATTTCAGTACAGCTATTAGTTCAAAGCGAGCTGGGTAAGCATGTTTCCACAATACATTACACTTTGCAATAATTATTCATCGTTACTGGAAACGTTCATTTGCGCGCATATGCGGTCACATGATCGACGTTCAACCCCATTGAAACACTTCGACGAGTACGGTTAGCTTGTTTCCCTCGCTTTGTATTCACCGCGTGTCTATCCGTCAGCGTCTCTGTTTAACAAATTTCTACATGCGTAATTCGCATTATGTATATTCTGTTGTACGTATAACTTGTATCGTGAAGGAAGGATCTCATTTATTAGTGTTTTCATGTAAGAATTTTCTTGCACGATTGAACTGACATATCGTCAGCGAAACTTTGAGGATCCAAATATGTAAATGCCTTTGTCTCAATGTAAAATTGTAGAATCTGTTTATACAACAGAAGTATGTGCATAATTTGCATGCATATATGCACCATTTACAATGTTTAGAAAAATGTTTAGAGTTCGGAGAAACCATTATTACGAAAATATATAATGAGGATTTATTACGAGCTATTCCTTTGTACCTGTAATTATTTATAATTCTTTGCACGGTGTTCTTTCCGCAAATAAATTCTGACGACGGTTCTGCACAATTTGATAAAAGAATTTTCCTTCGAAATACAATCTGATAATTAATTTTTGCATCGAAAGGTCTGTCTCTTGTCGGTTACATGGGATTCTCCGCATGGGACAAAATTTCGCCCTTCTTTATTGAAAAACTGATCGAATCAATGCCACGCTGACTACAGGCAGTTATTAAAGCCAAATTACTATGTAACGATATATTAATATTTATTTGTTCATATAGTATAATCGCTAAATATCAACGTGTACGTTCAATTTTGTGTCATTAAAATACCGGCATTTTTATATTTTCAGTTAAATACAAACAAATAGTTTGTTTTATTTAAAGTTTCTTTTAAAGAATTATTTGCTAAAATATACGAATGAAATATATATTATTGCGTTTCTATCAATTTCTCCGCCGATATTCGTTGCCACCATAGGTGTACGCTCAATTTTATGGTTAACTGTACTCGAGTATATGTTTCAACTTTCCAGATTCTTTCTACTTCTAACTATCTTACACGTATATTATATTTCTTTTCAATCAGAAAGGGACATTAAATTGAAAAAGTCGGCAAAGATATTGAAAGCTAACATAGCGTATTCTTTCGAGTTGTAAATTTAAAATGGAACGTCTCTGGAATACTGCTTTTTACGTTTAAAACTTGAACACAGCGTTGATCAGGTTCTTCTTCTAGAATATTTAAGCGAACTCTAATTACGTCCGGGTAAAATATTCACGGAAAAAGAATGCAAATCCTAAGAGCATTAGCGATAGTTTTATGATTCCTCGATTTCGATGGTACTTTGTGTCGTTTATGGGCACCGTTAACAGCCTGCTTTTAGTGTTAATTATAATGGGACGGTACTTTTGGTTTTAAAATGGACTTCAGACTATTACCGTTAAAAGCAAGAACCAAGAACAGAAACTTGGATGGCTGCGTTTCTTAAGTCTATTCTATCGTTAACCTCAGTTTGTGGATAAATTAATATTACGCGTAAAAGCAGTAATCTCCAAGAAACAGTTGTAGATTTGCGTATATAAAAGTCAGTTTTACCATTACCACCAAACCAATTTTGTGTATTAAAGCTACTTGAATGTGCAGTAGAACTCCGTTTACACGAACCTGTCCACCTTATTTCTGTTTACCATCTATGATTTTTCGTTCAGTTAAAAGGATTCCTCGAAACATTTGTTCTTAAATACATGATAATGTCGCAAACTTGAACGAGAAGTGAAGCAAACGAGAGTGTGTCGAATAACGCGTGCCCCTACTGTAGAGTATAATAATCTTATTGTTGGATGTTAATATAAATGGATTAACGTTCGGCGATAGTTCAGACAATTATTATTTTATTATTAAGCTGTGGAAATGTCCGTGTTCCTTAAACGAACTCTTAAAGAGAAACTTGTATTTGTTTAATAACGCTCGAGATATTGAAAATCTTAAGTTAAGCATAACTTTAGTTAAGATTCTGCGCTTCCAAATGTAGATATAAAACTATTAAGAGTATTTCAATGCATTCAAGTTTTTTAATCTATTTTCGGTTATGTTTATTAAATAACGAAAATATTAAAAATTAAAAAAAAAAAGAAATTTCCAGGACATTGCTTTGAAAAATAAACTAGTAACAAAATAAAAAACGTCATAATACAGTAAAATTCGTATATTTATTTCGATATTTGTTTGAGAAAATAATTTTATTTCCATAAAATCCCTAGAAAATGACTATGACAATTGAGAGTCGCGACAATGATAGAATTACAGTATCAGGCATTTATGCATTATTCCATACATATCCGTTACATAAATTTCATTAACCATCAAATACCGGTACAGGTTTGCAATATGATACTATCAATCCATTGACATAGGATTTACAATCCTTTGTGGTACTTCATTTTACACGATTATCACTCTCAAACGTATCTATCTTGCAACACAATTAATGAACGTGGGATTAGGATTAGGACATTTTACGAGCGTCACACGTTAATTGATTCTGAATCTTTTAACAATTGAAATTCTGCATCCATAAATTCTGTCTCTATTAATTCTCATAGTGAAAACACGCGTGTACCTGACGTAGAACTGCAGCTATCGCATGTATCATTTATCATTTCTACAGAGGATATTAAGTTTGACGTTAAATGTCAATCAGAAGTAACCGAAATTCATAAATAATTTTACAAATAGGCGGATATTGTCAGAAATTTTACATCTGTAAAACGTTTACTTTTTATCAGAGGAATACGAAGGATTAAGTAAAATACCCAATGATGCGCATTTAACTAGATTCGAATTGTAAATGTAAGCTGCCAGACGTCAAATATCGACTTCGTTAGGATAAAATTGAAATCATAATGATCGTAGTACGGTATTTACAAATAATTTGTAATTTTTAAATATCAAATAATTATCTTCAATGGAACCGTACCAACAGGTACTGGAACTTAAAGGAACCGATTTTAAACCATATTTCTTCGTACGAAAAAGGCAGCACATCGACCTAATAACGTTTGCTCATTTTAGCCGGCAAGTTTCGGACACTTTGACCTGTCGTTCAGTTTCACAGCTCGTTTCAAGAGTACGTGGCCACGAAATTCGGCTTTACGTGACCTGGACATAGTCGCGTCCACACATGCGATAACATTTATCTGCTCGTTACTTCTACGATATACCATCTCGATTACTCCGAGTCAAAAAATCATTTCTTCGAATCTCTTATCGAGTTATTTGCTTAAACGTTTTGAAGAGATTTAGAATTTTATGAATTTTAATCAACGAAGATTAATCGGCGTTCCCGATCAAGCATCCGGTCTTCAGATAAATCCCTTTCCCTCAAATGATGACATTGGTATAATGAAAATTGGACAATGTTAGAAAAAGTGTAGTTTATTAGTAATGTTACAATACATTATGTTGGTAGAACGAAAATAAATAAAATGGACGCGTAATTATTGCAGTTCGACGCTCTAATATGCTCTTATTAATTTCTTAAGTCTTAAGGGATGAAATCAAACAGAAAGTTACATCCACGTTGGATAACACGTATATCGATCTTGAGCGATCTGGCTCTCGCGAAAGTTGCGAGCCGATTGTTGAGTTTTCCGATTCATTGTCGATCCTGTTTGCCATAAATTCTCGTCACACATTTATTATCATGGTTCTAGCTATAGGCGATACAATACTCTGTGTTTTCTTAGACATATTACAAACGGTTTTTAACGTAATGTAAATACAACTCCAGTCTTATATTAACAAAATTTCTAATTATTTTTAACGATGTGAAAATCATAAATTATACCAGTTTTATTTCTATGGAATTCATAGAAATGTACTGCTTGCTCGTGCTTTACCCAGTCGAGTGAATAAACTTTACGTTTTAATTGCTACACAGGCAATATTCAAAATTGCGATCTGCCATTACAGAAATTTCATTTAGTAGCGAGTTAATCCCAATTGAACACGTGCGACTATGGATTCGAAATACGTATGTAGTGGCAGCATTGCGAACATATGCGATGAAAGATCTGGTGCACGGAATTAGTATCCGTCGGAATTGTTACGCATTAATTAAAATATCACAATTCTATAATTATCTTAACGCGGAGAGGCTACAGCAGTGGCTATTTGAGTCTGCAATTACAGTCAGCTAGCAGTTTTGCAGCTGCGGATAAAAACAGCTGCGCGCACCCGCTCGTTTGGATGAAACAAAATTATCAAAAAATTCATGCGAATGCATATTTTCGTTAAGATTAACGTTAACTCCGTCGCGCGTTTAATTTTGCACGGCAGAACAAACATACTGAAAGTATCCAATGTTAATTTCGGTGTATCCTGTTTGAAATTTCAAGAGGTTTCTCGAATTTATTCTACGCTACGGTTTCATTAGCTAACGATTAATCGTTTAATTTAAGAGAAAGGTATAAACACAGACGGGATGTTTTTGCTAGAAACTTATTAGCATTTTCTTTCGAATCTACATTTCATTTTCATAGTACGAGATCTTCGTAGTCATATACAAGTATCGCTACATGGTATGAAATTTAATACACTTAGACTTAATTAATTACTATGCGAATGCTATAATAAACACAATGGTGTACAAATACCTTTCGTAGACACTGTATATTAAATTTTTATCAAAAATGTCTCTATAAACATTATGTTCTTATCGCGATGACATCGCCTCATAACAGAATAATGGGGTCACGCAAACTTAACTAAATGTACAGCAACCACGTTATACGGTCGTATGATAATCTGTGCGATCCGATGCTCGCATGACGCGACATAGGTCTTCGTAAAATCAAGCACTCAGTTTGCTAGATGCTAGAAACATAGCTCGTCGTAGGCCGTGGTCGCGCGTAACGATGTGGACTTACGTGTTTATCGACGCGTTTACATGAACGCGTTTACACGCACGAACGGAGTCGACTATGTTTCGCGCGAACCATCGGCGCGGCACAGCGCGGAGTTTCGATCGATCAGACGCAAACGGATCCAGCCTTGACGAGCTCTCGACAGTCTCGATATGCGTTACAGTTGCAATTAAATCTTCTAAGGACGCGAGAATTTCCGGTCGTGTACCAGCTGCTACCGCAACTACCGAAGATTAAAAATTTGTTTAAATTTAGGTAACATTTTGAAAGTGGAAGATACCTTTACGTTTACCAACAAAATTATGGACATTGCATATACATAAAGTCAAAGAGACAAACGTTAGTTTTATTCCATTTTCTCATATTCTATGTAAAATTGAACGCTAAATTGTTAACTATTTATTACCGCGTTATGCAACAATTTTTCTTACACGTACATGTACAGTTGTACCACGGAAATAAATGAATTATCTCTTCGAAATCTTTGCTTCCGGAAGGTTTCTCAAAGATCGTGACGCGCTTACGAGGTTGCTATCCAGATCAATCGTCGCTTCAAGTCGTTACGTATGGAACAGGAAGAACTTTAAAATATTATAGCAGTTCATCGTTTTTATTAAATTGCTCTGTGCGATAAGTAATTGAAAGAAACGACGTTGAACAGTGACGTTAAAAAAATAAAAACCCATACACGTACGTACGATCTATGGAAATAAAAAGCGTTGTGAGAAGGATACTATGGGTGCTTTGACGAACTACGTTGACAGGAAGAACGTTGAACAAAAATCGATCCCTTTTCGATCGACTTGCAAAATGCGAAACAAAAACGTTTCAATTACCCGTTATAATTCGACGATATAACTTTGCCTTTAGTGATCGTAAAAGGAGATATCGCGTATTCTAAAAACGTAGCGACATAGAGGAATGTAAAATAGACGTTTATCTGCGAGGCGAGTTTATGCGTGAAATGGAAACACGCGTATACGAGATACGGGGTTCCCAACGATAACGCCAGGCATCTGTGCATGTATTTACCTATGTGTTTACACGCTAATAGGGCACGGAACTGCACAATAAACTTAGATATTAACACAGTGTTTACGCCTTTGCATAACACCGCCGTGGCATCCAGCTCGACTTAATGAAAATTTGGAACTGTATCGTCGGAGAGTTTACAATCGATTTCCGTTTATTAACTCAATTTCCGTAGGAAAATAGCGCAACGTAAAGGAAAGCTTAGGTTAATTTTATTTCATATTCGATGACACCTCGCAATGCAAGAAATAAAACTGTTTTGTTTCTAAAACGAGTAGTTACGATGAACGAAAACAAGAAAAACAACGATGTTTCGAGCTTAAATAAAATTTAAAACACGGATGTATTATAAATTATAGTGCTTTCCAAGTGTATAATAAAATTTATGGAGAGCAAGGTGCTTTTATCGTGTACTTGGGAACGCGTAGACCTATGGCCTTACGCCATAAACGTACCTATGTTCTTACTTTTAATATACGTGTACAAAAGTAAATGTTTAAATATTTCCTATGCAGAGTGCAAAGTGCAATTCACTGGGAAAAAGATCAGGAGTAGATTTCCGTTCGATTTTAAAAAGTGGAACTTTCTTACAATTAATATTTTGAAATGCTTGAATAACATTCTCTAGAATTCTTTCATTAAATATGCCTTTAATGGCTTTTAGTGAATTTTTATAATAAATATTTATTATAAATTAACATTATTACATATCGCACCGGCATATCGTAACTATAAGAAGTCAATTTAATCAATCGACCAAATCAATTAACTACATACATGTAAGAAATAGATCCAAACATCTTAGTTACGCTTCTCATTGATCTTTAGAGAACTCAACTTTCTCTCTTTTTAATCCATTAATCAGAAAAGACGAGACAAATCGTCATTTGGATCGTCGATCCGTTCGACGTAACAACGTCTTTATTTAGGGACCCTTGCCCTTTTCATTTCGCTTTCATTAAATTACTGTGATCGTACTAGTATTTTCAAGGACTAAAGCCGATCTAAAATAACTAGAATTAATACGTCTTCTTTAATTTCCAATTCCGCGATTATACCAGTTTCTAGCCAGAGAATGATCCGATTAACAAGTTAAACCATGCCTTTGGACAAGGAATTCCATTCTAAAAAATATCATCGGGTTTCGTCTCGAGTTATAAATGACAAATGGCACACGAAGCAGATTTCCACGAGGGAACGAATCAGAATAAAGCGCGACAGTATCCTTCCTGTTCGCCGCAGCAAATATATACGTCTCTAATAATAAAAGGTAGACGGCGCAGCTTTTTTAGCGGATTGTCCCCGGCGATAATCCTTTAATCTCCGCTGCACTCGTCCATTTACTCTCGTGGCGCGGCGTTTTCTTTTAAAAGCCGTGGAAGCTCGCCAACAAAAAGGAGCCGCGATGGGGAAAAGCTCCAAATGACTCGCACCGTCTATCGCCTATAGAACTTAACAACGCGTTCAAATCAGGGCGGACTGGTTATCAAAGCGTTTGACGATAAAACTTTCTCCTTGGATCGTGAAACAACGCAACTGTGACCAAAGCTTTACGTTTCCGTCGCAATTATACAGAGAGAGAGAGAGAGAGAGAGAGAGAGAGAGAAACGTAAAGGCTGGCACGATACAACCTTACGGAGAACAGAATCGTATAATCGTCCAGGCCATTACTATTCATTAGGATTTTTCCAGCTATGTGTCTTCCTTAAGTTTTGTTTTTCACCTTGCCGCAAGCCACGGCATTACTAAGTGAGCACGGATTTATCACGCCCTCGTACTTTATTAAATTCGTAGCGAGTGCCTGGCCACCCCTGCTGTGTCACGCTCATCCCTCCTTCTTGTCGAGACTTCACCGCAGATAAATTCCTTTTTCCTAATTTATTCCAATATGAGCGAGGATATTCCACGACCCTGGAATCATTAAGCGACGTTTGAAAGTAAATGTTGCTTTATGATTCTCTATCATAGCTGCGGAGAAGGATAGCTCTGAATTTAGACGTTGAACGATTAATTCGTTTCAACCAGCCGGGTTAAGTAAAGTTGATTTTTGTAACCATTGCTTGCAGAGAAAACCGGTAAGTTTTCCCTCGAAAATGGTGAAGCGGTGAATTCGTTTTCAGAATTTTTGCACGAGCTTAAAATATTTCGCGAAATTCGGCCTGAAAACACTGGTGAGACCACCGACGAAGAAATATTTTCCATTATGATAAATATCGTTTGTGTAAACGGTTCTACGATGAAACACGCGGTTTTAAAAACTTTCAGTTTAAACAGAGATACGTTCAAGTTTAAAGGAATAAGCACGATGAAACACAAAATTAGTAAAATAGGCGAACATGGTATAATTAATTATTTGAGTACGATCGAGATTCTTTCTGTTCTTTCTATTTAAATAGAAAAGCAAAATGAGTGGATTCAATGGAAAGAATAACTTGAAGTGCAAGTTAGTTTTATACTTCGTTAGAATTATAAATCTCGTCCTTTGAAAACAGTTTGAATAATTTACTACATTAAATTGGTGAAAGAGGATGCTTGTATAACACAGTAGGGATTCGTTGGATACCATTTCGCTCATTATTTTTCCCAGTATTAATATTTATGTAAGCAGAACTACAATGCGGCACAGCTACTTACCAAATGTAAAATATTTTGTTTCTTTGTGCGAAAAAAATCGCTTCCTCTTTATTAATACTAAAGAATTACTATAATACATCAGTACTTAGACCGCTATACGAAAGCTACTATTTTTACGTTAATGAATAAAGTTACGTTTCCGTGTTGCGAGTCATCCAAAAAGGGACGGATGAATAAATTCCAAGCTGCTGTAACTTAATCAAAAAATAATTAATATTATATTATTAACTTGAATATTTTAGTTGCTAATTTTAATGATATAATGAAATGAAAAAATTCCATTTTATTTTCCTCGACGCGATGATCGATCTTTCCCGAATTAGAAAAAGAAAAAGATTAGCGAGATCGACCTCAAAAAGAGCGGGTATCTGTTAAAAAACTGGTTCGATCGATCCGAGCTCGTGGCACCGATGAAGTAGGTCGATCAACCGGCAAAGATCAATCAAGGGAACAAAGACGGGAAGGTGGAAGAAGAGCAAGAAGAAAAGTAAAAGAGAACGAAAGAAGGAAGAAGGGAAGGAGGGAAGGAAGGAAGGAAGGAAGGAAGGAAAGGGAGAAGGAAAGCAGGGGGTACCCGCTTGTCGGATCAGCAACTCGACCGGTTCAATTAACCATCAAGGCAGAGTCCAAGAGTCCTGATTTAGGGGGATGAGGCGAAAGGGATGGAAGACAGGATGGGGAGTGACAAATCGACCAATCAGTCGCGATGATGAAGTCCTCCGTCTTATTCGTTCCTCCTTAAAAGTCCCTTTGCGATTCCATTCACCGCGTAGCTCGGTCTGTTCCAGACGGTTAGCGAAATCTTCGGAAGTTTTCAGAACAATCACCCTCAAAAATCATTCGCTCGATTAGCCTGACTTGGAATTGCCGCAAAAACTATCCCACGGTTTATCACTGAGTACTTTCGGCCGGGGGAAAATCTAAGGTGAAAGTAAGCGAAAGAAACTTGACTGCGCTTCTCGCTTATTTTATTTGTGCTGCCTGGTTCGAGGAACGAGAAATACGCGTAGTAAATTTCAGTAATTTTCTATAATCGATTTTCCATATGTGCAGATAGTTAAAAGTAGGTTATGTGTATAAAACTAACTTCGGAGTATCCTTCTTTTTACATCGTTCAATTTTGCCGTCTGATACGTTTTATTATATTCCATGGAATTTTATTTCGTTTCTACATGTTTGAAAATTATATCCCGTATCTTTCCAATTAATTCTTACACGAGAAATCATCTTTCTTTTTTATGTGCTACTATGATCGCGTACGATTCGGAACACTTGGTTTTCGTGATTCAAACTTTATCTAGTGTACATTAATCCATCGTGTATCTTCCTTTGACGACAGATCCGCGAATACGGACGATGGAATCGCGCTGGTTTGTCGATTGTGTTTAAGTACGAGATGGAAACGAAACGATAAAATCGAAATCGTAAAATGGAAACGAGCAGAGTTTGCGAGACAACTCGTAGAAACGAAGAGAGTTAACGATGGTGGTACGATCGTGCATAATAGCCGCGTGCCGCAAGAGTAACGGAACGAGATTAAAATTTAAACAGTGGAATAAGAAAAGTTGCGGCATATTTTATAGAGAAATTCGTAGGAAAGCAACGGATAAGGAAGGACAGAGGAAAAAGTGGAGAAAAGGTAGCAGATATGGCTCCTTATTTTATCGCCAGGGAGTTACATTGCGACATAAATCATATTCGGTAGGTCGAGACACTCTGGCCTGGCCACTCCTGCAGGAAACGATTCCCCAACCTCTGCGCGTTTTATCACGATGTGGATTCCGGCTTCGACTTTTTACTCTGTACCAACTGACTACCTTCCTGATCGTTTTTATTGCTTGAACCGCCGCAAACTTCACCGCTACGCGACGCGCGATAAGTTTGACGCTGAGGAAAACGTACAAAATCAACGTAACAAAGCGACGTCTGCTCGATGGTCATATTCTTTGGCCGTCAGTTCGCGTGTTTGCATAATTTTTTATCTTAACAACAAAAATGTGTATTGATAGAGAAACGAAGAAAGACATACGATCGCGGAGAAATCTCTCGACAAAATATCGTTCGTGCGCATTCAGTACAACGATCGACAAAAGATGAAAGTAAACTGTGCTATCAAAATAATTGATCTCTTTTAAATTATATTTTACAAATAATTTAGCTTAGGATATTCTACAATAATTTTCACCTTATAATAAATTGTCGGTAATACGTATAATTTAAGAAATACATATTTTATTTAACTTCTTATAATAAATCAACTATAAAATATTTAAATATAAAATTTGCTCTTTCAAGGGTATTCACGAAGCCCTTCTTAACGATATGAAACTTTAAAGAAGATTACCAATTAATTAATGGCAGATCGAATACAAAATGCTTCGTGTCGAAGTAAATCGATTTTAGATTCATTAAATATGCACGTACGTGACTAAACACAAACTCTATGGATTTTATTAATAATAAAAGTCAACATTTGTAAATTGTAGCCAGATACTGCCTATAAAAGTATAAAGAAGATTACGAAGGTATCAATTTCTCAGATTTACTATTCTCAACCAAATATTGATTTAACAAAGTGCAACGGAAGATTTTGTTGCGTTTATAGTATATAAATTTCACAAGTAGATTACGTAAAGCGCACGTTTTGTCCAACGTTAATTCGACTCATTATTTGACCAGGAAAGCAAGTACGATTAAAGAACTGATAAACATTTTTCAATAATTTATAACGTTATACATATGTACATATAAATTGTTAGGAAGAATGGCTAAGAATTAATCGTTTTAGAAAAATAAACGAACTATCGAAATTATGTCAACTGTCAAGAACAAGAGAATCATCACTTTCTTCCAAGTTTTATGGTGTATCATCACGTTGAAATAGAAATTATTTAGACAGTTAGGAACAATCACGTTTTTCATCAGCTTAAAAAAAGTTGGCAATTTTGTCGGAGTTCGTTAAAATTCATAGAAGTGAAGTTTTTCTGAATCCCGAAGTTTGGAAGTTTAAAACTGGCAAATCACGATTCATAAGATAAGAGTTCATAAATGCATCTCTTTTCCAACTAATCTAACATAAATTCTAAGTTTTCCAGACAGGATAATCTTGAAGGGTTGCTGTTAGCGACGCAACAGAGCATAGACCTAGACCTCTCGTACATTTGGCAGATTGTTTTACTTCCTGAAATCTTGGATAAGCTTGTTCAAGAGCTTGAAATCTTCCAAGACAACAACTTTGCGAGTTTACGATAAATTGTGGATATCTTGCGAAAGTTTTCTCGCAAATTTCCCAAAATTGATCGTTTTTTCATCTCTGCGTCGACTTTTTCTCTCTTCCTCCTTTGTCTCTTTACTTCCAGCACTTGGTAACTTTTCGATCGAGATTTGATAAAAGATTCGAGTAACGAGTTGATTCCACGTAACTAATGCCCTGTGAATTGCAACGAAAATTCAATTCTCTTTCGTACAGAGAAGCTTCTCTTACTCTTAAGTACATTTCAACCGTGTTTTAAAGATTTTACGAGAAACCTGTCGATTAGGAAGTAATAATATTAGTTTAATTGTACAAAAGAATCCACCAAGTCGTATAAAAAATCATTGTCAATTCATCTGGAGGCAACGAAGGATCGATGCTCCCATTCCCCTGTTCACGGTGGATTTTCGAGATTCCAGCAAGCAATAAATAGCAGGAAGATTCGCGTTAAGGACCGACCATCTCTAACCTCCTCCCTTTTAGGTATCTCGAACTTTTTAATAGAGTGACTCAACGAAGAAAGCGGGACTTGCGGGATGGTACAACGACCTTATCCTCTTTCTCCCTTTGCACCCTTTCCTTTTCCACCCTTTTCCTTTCCTTTCCTCCTTCCTCCTTCCTCCCACTTGCTCGTCGCTTCCTCAGGCCTTTCCTTTATTTTCATCGTTAAAACTGTCTCTCTTTTTCTGACTCGTTCGCCTCGGTTGTTGGCGCGGCTCTTTCCTTCTCACGACCGGCCTTCCGCCAGATTTTTCCTGCATAAACAGCAGGTCATTAACCAGCACTATAGCGGAAGATCGTATCTACCTTATCTCGTCGAGACTCTACTATTCTCGTCGGACCGAGTACTCGAGCGGGATGATTCCTGTGCTTCTCTTCCTCCTCTTCGGATAACGCCGTCCTCGAACGCGTTATTAGTTTGTTGTGCAGCATCGTGGCCAACGATGATGGGCAATAATACCGTTCGCACAGATAAAGGTATGAATTTGGTGCTTCTGAGAGCTAAATATGACCTCTCCCTATTTTCAACGTTGGCATATTAATTTTCACGGTCGTTGCGGAGAGAAAGATCTTAAAAATGGATATCAGCGATCTTCTTTCTGTTTTTATAGCTAGAAATGGCGCACCGTATTAATCAGGCTTGTAGTATTTGACTGATAATATTCCTCACATATTTTTTAACTGATATTTTCTCTTTGATAAGTAAGAGTGATATGTTAAAACGCAACGGACGATTCTAATCTTCAAATGACAATATTCGAATTACGAATTGTATAAAATACAAGTTTAAAATATCCAAATTATCCGAGTAGAAAATATCGAAAACATAGTACTCGTCATATTTATTAGGTAGTTAAAGCAAATTTCTGTCTAGGATTCGTTTTTTTTTTTTTTTAATTATACTCGTACAAATGTGAATATTCCGATATAATTGTAATCTACTCGTGACACATACTTTGCTTCATATACATTCGTACCACGAAATACTTTGGTATCGATCAAATTATACTTGCACGATGATCTCAAGTATCATACTGTTCTCTAACTCCGCCGAAGTTGCTCCCTGCAATCTCTCAGTTTGATGCTTTTAATGACAGAGCAATTTAGCCCCGCCGATTTCCGTTGTTTTTACCTCGCACGCACGACCAAGCGAAATTCAGTGGAAACTCGTCGCTTCGCTGATTGCACGCTCAAAAGTAGGGGCTGCGAACCAAGGCAGCAACGATAAATCCGATATCGAGATTCCAGCGATCCTTGGTCGTCGTTAAAATTCTGACGAAGTACCCCTCCAATTAAAGTACATTATTGATGTATAAAACCCACGGTAGAGAAAAAATATCGTTCGTTTTCAGTCACTGCGTTTCTCTACGATTCGAAATTTAACAAAAATTAAATACGCTGTTCAGATCCGAAGAATGCAGTTTCTTTTTTATTAAAAGAAATCACTCGCCAACACAACGGTTATTCTTATAATTAATAATTAGTAATTTATATTCGCAATGAAACGTATGTTATTTCTTTCATAAAGGACGATCTAAAAAATAAGCCAATACACAAATTACTATGTGTAATATGAAGTTATTTAATGTTTCAGTTATGTACGTAGATTTATTTTCTGAGAATCAAATTCCAATAAATGTGCCGTTAGTTAAAACGTACTGTGCTGTTCTTGTTCCAGCTCTCTCGGTCTACCTGCCTTTTCCCTTTGCACCACATCCTTTTTGTAACGAAGCACCGCGATAAATCACCTTTTGTTCACGGAATTACTAATTCCCGATAGCTAAGAACCGGCAATGTTCTCCGTAGAACCAGGAACATCCTTGAAACATGGTAGCTTTTGTAAGTACGTAACGATTTGTTCGCGATCATTTATCATACCAACCGACGATTTCCTGATACACAGGCTGTCAAAGACACAGAGTTTAAGGCTTATAGCATACTCCAAGACGGGAAAAAGATATTTAATTAGCAAAAATTTGTTAATCCATAGTAAATAATATAATTAAACGACAGGAATATACGCGAAGGAAGTACGTGATCCAGACGATTGATAAAATTGCGATAGCCAGGAAAATACACATACGATCACCTATAAAAGTTTTCGTATAATTTTATGTGGTTATTTTTATTAAATTACAATGATATAAGATTAATGGATAATTGTAATCGTTATAATAACACACCTTGTAATTTCCACATATGTACAATTTCAGATTTATTTCCAATTTTAGCGATACTGTCAAGTCTCGTTAGAAGGCTAGTAAAGTAAAGCGTTTCATATGACGTTAAACGTTGCACAGAATATATTCATTCAAGATTTTCGTAAGTGTCCTAATTCTTTGACGAGCTACGATCTGTGTGTCCTGTATCAGATCGTCCGGAAAGTGTCCTTCTTTTACAGACACGTTTTTTTACAACGAAGCATCTTTATACAAGCATGAAACCTAATCTGTCGAACGTTGTGATCTTCAGTTTGATAGAACAAAACGAATCATACGTAATTCGATAAAACAATATAAAACGGAAGATGTCGTACATCCATTATTTCCTTATAAAACGAAAGAAACTTTTCGGACGACCTGATATATTCAATTTTTATAATGACTCTATCGCACGCATTAAAACCAATATAAAATAATTTCTACGAGTCTGCGATAAAAGCCGGCTACATCCAATGCAAAAGCTCTCAATTGTAACTCTTAAACGAACCACAAATGCATCGCGTGGCATACACAAAAATATTCAAATCTCCAATTAAAATCGTATCCCCTCCCTCCCTCTCCATTCCGCGTCCGTGGCTTTTCCTACTGGAACGTTTCAATGAAATTACCGTCAGCGGTGTATTACCATAAATATTGTTTACAGGATTAGGTATGCATAGCACGTAAAGGATTAGGTTCCCGAGCCTCCTGTATGCAAATCACAGGCTCGTCGTCTGATGTACAAATTTTCGTGGAACACGCGAGGCTTTGGAGCAAACGATCTAAATCACCGGCTGCCAATACTGAACAGCCCTTTGTCCCCCGTCAGAGCGCGCCGACAAAGTAGAAGTTGCCCTACTGGAATACCGGTATAGATTTTATGGAAGTAGCTGTACGGTACGTACGAACTTCACCCATCCCTGGTCCCCTTCCCCTCCTCCTCCTCCTCCTCCTCCTCGCCTCCTTCGAGGCTTCCCTTTGTTCCGTGCGGAAAATGGGCCGCAAGAATTTTTCACGCGGTTCCACCTCACGTATTCCGCGAAAAGTTCGCCGCGAAAGTTATCGAGGTCGACTGAGGCTCTTGGCTGGCGTCGTTCTTCCATACTTTCTCGATCCGGCAGAAAATTAATAGCCCGTCCATTCGGTAAATTTCCACCGAACACCCGAAACAAACGTGCCCTTTTCTCGCGGCCAGCTGATCACGTAAGGCGTGAGGGAAGCAAGGCGTATACATTTACGTTGAGCGCTGTTATCGTTCATCGTTCTATGTACTTGCATTCGTGAATGTACCGACTAAGAAAGTTTAACGTTAATGGTAGGTATTTTTTACGGAGAATTATATCCTTTTTAAGTTTTGACGGTCGACAATTTCTGTTACATCAATCATCTTTAATCGTACGAGGGCAAATCTGACTGGCAATAATTATTAGCTAAACTATAGCAATACAACGAATCAATGGAAATGAAAAGGAATTTCTTTATACGTATGCCCCTGTAATGCGGTTTTCCCTTTTCTATGGTATAGCCTTTCGACCGTTAAGAATTAAATCGTAGTTTAGTTGATTTATGTTTCTCATCTTTGCGATTTAAAAGATGAAGTATACGGTTTGTCTTACATCGCAGTTTAAATGTCAAATGAAATTTCATACAGTTAATTCGTAGATAGTTGGAAATCGCAGAAAGAATACACGGTAAGTACATTTGTTACGTTAACGCCTAACTTATTGTCTAAAAAACTGGAAAACGCGGCAGAGATCATTTTTATTACGAGATGTTCGGTCGTCGTGTGATTCTTAACACCTACCGGATCAATTTATTCGATCAATTTGAAATAGACACGTATTTGCACGATTTTATTGGATTTGTGCCTTATAAAGTTAATGGCCTACCTAATCGATAGATTCAAGTTTGTCGATTCCGCATAGTACTCGATCAAGTATGGGATAAAAGAGGTTGTTGCAAGAGGGAAGGTCGATCGAGATGGGGAACAGTAATTATACTGTGCGACTTAGACCAATAATAGTTGGCGAGTGGTTTTCAATGGTTACAACTTCGGGAACGGTTTAGCTCCAATTGAACTTGGACCAACTTGGCGCGTTCAAGAAGATGAAACGAGTGGGAGAAAGCCTGGAGAAATCGTAACTCTGAAATCTCGAGTTCCACTACGGCCAATTCGATCGCCCAGTGATGCTGACCTTTTATGGTCGAACCAGAGCCACAGATCTTCGAATTATTTTGACGTATTCTACGTATTATGATCGAACCTTTTAATCGTTTATCACTTTCTTTCTCTTCTATGATGATAGAATCTCGGTGCGATCATTTTCACTACACTTGTAACTTTTTTCTTCTCTGTTGAAACTGTTAACCGTTTACATAGAGGCAAGTAAACTCGTCATTTGGATTCGTCAACATGAATTAAATTATATAATGTCAATGTTTGGAAGAACTAGAATCGACCGATAGAAAATCGTTATAATGTTAAGCTATTAAATTACCCACAGTCAAAGAAGAAATCGCAAAGTTCAAAAACAGACATCATACAAGAGTCAACAATCACCAAAACCCGTTAGTCACCCAATTACTGGATAAAACGGATCAGACCCGCAGACTAAAAAGGCATTACCCCCTAGATTGAAACACCAGATTCGAGAAGAATCTAACTCGCTCTAACTTATAAATTCCAAGCCACAGAACCACGCCAAACAATTTACTGAAAATTCTGTGAAAGAATTGTTTGTAAATATTCTAACAAATAAAATAAAAAAAATATTAAGCTATTAAACGACTTGTTCCACTTCTATAATCACTGGAAGTTCGAAAGATATAGTAGAATAGAATGGAAGATGGAGTAAAAATAAAATTGTTGTTCGTAGAAAAGCAACGTCAAATATCCAGAGAGAAAAAAATGAAAAATATTTTCGATCGTCCATCAGACGTTCGCCTTCGAGATAGCATGTAACGTTCAGAAGATTCGTTCAGTTATAACCATTAATTCACCTTCGTTCCGCATCAGTGGATTATCCATGGCGTAATCAGACAACTCGTCGTCAGTGTAATCACTGTGTCGCATAATGGAGATTGCAACGCGCCAATTCCAACAACGTGACGCGACAGTTAATTTAAAGATCTTTCGGTTTCTTCGCGACGTTGATTATCAGTCGGCGTAAAATCCTGATTATATGATAATAGACAGTTGGAAGTAAAGGAAACGTGACAGGCCGACCGATTACGACGCGGTGACAGTTGATTAGCGTAATTAGATCGCGTCCGTGGTTACGCGAATATCACGCGCGTGAACTATGACCGTGCCATCCCGCGATTGTGCGACGTACAACCTGCAATCAACAATGCGGAATAATATATTATGACAAATGCGTGTCTGCTAGACTGCTCCGAACAGCGTGACGTACGTTCATACCAACCGGATCGTTAATATATGAATATATAAACAGTGTTTCTATCTTGCATTTTTTAGTATCATTTATCTTTACACAGAAAGTATCCTTTTAGGGCAAAGTTTGACAATTCAGGATAACGAACTTTGTGATTCATGAGCTTTTCCTTCGAAACCGTTCCATTCGAGCTTTTAAAGTGGCCAACATTTTTTTTTAAACGATGTTCAGTGAGACTACATATCGATTTGAATTTAAATAATCTGAAATTAAATGCGCAAATAAGTTGATAATTAAAAAGACTAAATAACTATTCCTACATTGCACAACGATATATAGATATACATATAATGTTTATTCCTACAACTATAGTATTCTCATTAAATGTTCCATTTGAAAACAAAAGAAGGATAAATTATATATCTAAAACTCCACTTTGCAAACTGAATTCGCACACATTGCATTCAACGAGAAAATATGTATCAAATCACGAGTGTGCGTTACCTTCCACGTAATCCAGATAATGTTACGTTTGCGTCTGTTTCCTTATCGGGTTAAGCTTTCCATCGTATTCGCTTGAAAACGTAAAACTTAGCAAAGGAGAAATTCCCATTGAAACGTCTCGTCCTATCGTTGGCAAACCGCATAATTTCCAAGTTACGCTCCATGTCGTGGTTAAAATATACATTCGGAATCGCTTACAGTTTCTATTCGACAGATCTGCCAGTATCCTTCCATTCTTCATACAAAACTACGTTCTCTTAATCTTCCCCTCCTTCTCGTTTTCCATTCCAACATTCTATTTTGCAAATTTTCGGGAAATAAAATTGGAAATAGAAAAAGAATGGATCGATTCGACTTCATAACGATTCGTATGTTGAAACGTTCTAATAAAATAATTTAGTATGTCACGTACTATAATAAGGTGTATAAACTTTTAGCCAATCTCGTTTAAAATCTCTTTTCTCGCCGTATCTATGTACATATATTGAGTTATTTATTAATTTGATTATCACTTTGAAACTTAATACGGATATAATCAAATTTTGGACAAAAGGATTTTCAAAAACACGGAAATCCAAATCCCAATTTATTTACATTTCTTATTAATTTTTACTCGCTTTGCTGCAATAAATAACTTCGTTTTATCTATAATCTTCGTTAAATCTATACGTCGTTATTACGAATCTCTTTAATAAGAAGTCAACAGCCCGTGAACTGTTGTGACCCCGTGAACTCGTATTTCCAAAGTTTCACGCGCGACCTCGTGAACTGTTATTTCGAGAATTGCACCAGCAATCTCTTGAACCACCACATTCAAAAGGAAGAAGGTTGCTCGACATTGCGTTGGACAGGCCTTGAGTACACCTGTCTGTATCTCAGACGATAATGGATGTCGTCTTTGACAGTATGACAGCCACGAACCGAATTTTTAAAGGTATTCTCGCGCTTTGAGCATCGATCCATTCAGGGATGGATACGCCATTAGTCAAGCCGTACAAATCTTTTCAGGACGCGTTGGGTAAGGATTCGTTGCCGCAGAATGATTCTTCGAGCGAATGTTGCTAATGGGCTGGATCGGTATTTGTGGTCGGATGGAATTCGTTTGTAGCTCGCAGTTTGATAAATTTGCGGGTAGCACGCTGACCCACGAGAAAGGCTTTTTTGTGGAGGAAAAAGTGACCAGCAGATTTTGAAAAAGCTATCAATTTATTATATAAACGTTACTGTTAAGTTTTATATACATATATAAGTATGTTATATAGGGTGTTGTGAAACGTCTCAGAGTTTCCCTGAAAAACAACACTAGCTTATCCTTTAAAATATCCTTTAAAATAAGAATATTTCAGCGTAAAGCTCGATTTTTTTCTTAAATTGAAAAATAAACCTCAAAGGACGTTTCTGTACACGAACTTTCTTCGTTATCTCGATGTCACGAATTACACCCAAGAAATATCCCTTATTTCTTTAACATCCTGTACGCGGAGGATCTTATAAATTATGTTTGGAAAATATAGAACGTTTCGATGCTGGAATTATAACTCGGAGTTTTCAGGCGGAAAATATTTTACTACAACATCGAATCTAAAACGGCAGTGCGCTCTCTTGAATTTTCCGATTCGGAAATTAGTATATCTGTAATTTATTTTTATTCGAAAAATAAATATCGCAAACGTTTTAATGAAAGCAAAGAAATGAATGTTTTAGCATGTCATAAATAACGTTCTAACATATATTTCGCAGTATTAATAACAGCAGTTTTAATATCTACCTTTTCTAAAAATCCAACCGTGTACAATTTGCAGATAAATATTAAATCCTCTTACACTTACAGATACATACACTCACGTTCTATCGTTAATAACATAGTATGTAAATCTAGAAAATAATATCAATCTACGATGGTAAATTACGAAATACGATTGTACGATTAGAACCTATCCAACAAAAATGAAGAAAACCTGAATAAGAGAAAATATACTCACAGTATATACCATCTCAGGAACAGGTTCCGAAGGATAAGGTAGAATTATAGTTGGATGATTCTTAGAATCGATACGTGTAACAAGGAATGCATGAATTAAAAAAGTATATCGAAAGAAACTAAGAAACTATCACTTATGTTTGTTTATCATAGCGTTCTAAATATTTCAATGTCCTTAAACTTGGTAAATGAATCCAAGTACATCTATATACATAGATAGAAGAAGAAACAGTGCCAAAGAAATATTCGACAAATCTTTGACATTTTCTGCTATGGCGACGATAATAATAATACAAATAATCGAACATAAAATTTTCTACCAAAGAAAGAGAGACACTCTACAAGAAACAGGTTACGAAGAAGTACGTTAAAGCATGGTGACATAAAGTATACGTATGTGTATATATAGTAATATAATATAAGAAAAGTAAGCAACATAGGAAAATGAAAGAGAATCCGCGCAACTGTTTCGAATTAGCATCGCCCAAATGGATCCGTCATTCCGCTAGACAGAGTTTGCAAAGAAAGTTCAACGTGTTTAATGGAAAATACGTTCAACTTGACGAGGGAACGGTATAAGGCCCACAAGACGGAGGACGTTGATCAGTTCGCGTTCACTTTCGATGGACGCGATTAAGCGTCAATCTTTTTCTATAGGCAGTTTCTTATAACCAGGTCGGTACAGCCATAGAGACGTTGTAAATCAACGGATGAAGATATAATCCGGGATCCTGGCAAAGTACAGGCTGTGGCGAGGAATACGACGACCACCAACAACCTCCAATGTACATACAATATCCTCTCAGTTTTTTGGTCACGGTCTCTATTCATCAACGCGACAATGTACGTCGTCTAATAAATTAGATATAAGCCACTTTCCTCAGGCTCTTTTTTTCTACTAGCTGCATTCACCTGGTCTGCTAAAGTCGCTGCTCATTGTTATTTATACCGTAATTATTTCACGGCGATTTTCCCTCGTTCTTTTCGGTCACCTTACAGCGGAGGGGTCCGTCGACGCGAAGAATACGTTGAATATTTGCTTAACTTGCTAATCGTGTCATCCTTTAATCAGAAACTCCTGCAATTGTAGAATTAAAGAATAACAAAGAAAAATTAGTTGTAATTTTATGAAAAAAAAAGGAATTCAGGTATGGAACGAATGAAATTTTACAAATAAATTTTATAAATTGTAGATTATCTCATTATCCTACTTGACTAGATGTTATAAAATCGTAAATAAGATTACTATTAAGAAGTTATTTTGGAACAGAGCTCTTTCGAATGTTTTTCGTTGGTTTAGTTACTTTATTATTAATTTGATGTTCCATTCGTACCATGTGTATCTTGCAATTTAAAATACTAGCTAAATAAACGAGATTTTCTTACAACTTTCCAACAAATGTAACAAGTAGATGTCCTAATATTTGCGGCTTACAATGTACGCCTGATTTTCAGAACGTTAATGTTGATATAATGCTCGTAAGTATTTTGATGGGCACCGTAGAGTAAAGCCGATTATATGGTAGTTAACATATATCATTTCGTTGGGAAATATTGTACTTCTTAGAATATCACCACATACTAAGCTAACCGTAATGATAACGAACGAAGCTTGATTTATTACGTCCCATGGTGTATGAATACTTAATCCTATCTTAAAATCAGGCAATTCAGAGTACTAACATTTGATATATGTATATTGTACCTATATGTGTAGTATATAAAGTCTTAACTACTTTGCAAGATATGCTTCACTACATCCTCCAATAAATAGAATTCGATTCATTGATTGTTCATTCACAATTAATGATTCAATATCATTTTAGTTTAGAATCTAACTTTGGTTAAAATACGATATGAAATCCAATGTAGGTGATCTTAATCTCCGAATTGACTCTGTCGAAGACTTTTTCTGCTTTCAAAAAGCCAATAGAAGACCAAACTTATTTCTTCGTTATCGGGCATAATTTTTGTAATATCTCTGTATTCGAGCTACTAGCAGAACTTCAAAGTGGCACGTGTCAACGAAATTCTTTATACGTTCCGACAGTGGAGTCTTCCGTTTTCTATGATAATACGATATGTTTGATACGTTTGTAATTTGATGTTTCCTATGTATGTAAGTCTGTAAGCGCGTATGTAAATGAATACGTAAGTAGGATGTGCCCACGATAGATCTTTTCCTCCGTTAAACGTTACAAACTTCGTTTTATTTAAGGTTAACAGTCTGTGCTTTTGCGTTCTCTTCCAAAAATCTTATTACATTTACAAGACGTTTGGTTCAATTTCTGCAAAATGCGACAGCTAATCCAGGGGTTGAGGTTTCACCGATCGAGCATGGGCTAGTAGGTAGATTGTTTTCATCCGAAAGCTCGCATCGGGGCGAAACATCGAACGGGCGCAAACGATCGTACACCAGGCAATAACTGTGACCAGACTGGTGCAACTGTTTATGCAGCGACGACATTTTATTGGACAGATCGTCCTCGTCAGCGCCATATTAGATTCCAAAGTGTACCGCAACTCTGCATACCAGCCGATGCAACGCACAACTACTCGCCAAAGTGTCGACGAAATATTGCGATTGGTGGCGAAGACGGCTGCTACACCGGACGATCAGGCTCCGATGCAAGATCAAAATTTCGTCTTGGAATTTCGTCTCTACCTTGCAGATACGAGATTCTCTTGCGTCGCGTTATAGGATCCCTCTCTATTTCCAAGATGAACGTTTTTTAGAGCCTGTCGTCGCAAGGAATGCGAATTGTTCGAGAACGGTAGGCTGTTTATATATTCAACTTTTATCCTGGAATTTATGAAAAATTGTTTTTCAAACGAAAGACGGAATTTTCATATACAACGAGTTGTATTCGTGATCGTGCGTGTTAAAGGCGGGCTCGGTTTGTTTTTAAAATAGCCGATATCGCCGATATTATCTAGCGGAACAATATATATTCCTTTCATATAGGAAAAACGTTTTCAATAAATATCAGAGTGTTGAGACTGTTCTGCACACAGCGAAGAATATAATCGAACCGATAACTACGGTTTAAATTTCGTATCAATGGTTTTTTATCACCAGTAATAAAACTATACAAAAGATATACATAGCAGAAACATTTCCCATAATTGAAGCTACATAATTGAAACATTTTTTAAAACTATGCCCTTTTATTTATCGTATATATTATTGTACGTATTATACGTATCAATTATTATACAGAAGCGTATGTACACTTAGAAAATTCAACGTGTACGTCTCAATTCGGAACGTCTCAAATTAATTCTATCGTAAATTAAATTCCGAACGAAGAAAAAGGTTTTCAATTTGTTCGATTAGTTATTCCAAATTAATTCCTCGTTAAATAAAATCAGAAGCGGTATCTCTTCACGGATTTCATTCGCTTCTCCGTTAAACAAAGATTCACTCGCCACGCGATATTGACTGCCTTCTAATTGAGCAAATCGCGTTAATTGGAGGCATCAAATAGCCCATATACGAGCATCGATCTTCCACGGACACATCCGTGTTTCTATTCCAGAAGCTCGATTCTTGAAAAAGAAGGCAAAGGAATGAAATGTATCAAAAGGTTCGACACAAATGCCGTCAGCAGCATCAGCAAGTATAAGTGAAATGACAGCGAGTTTTAATTGCATCATTATGGCCAGCGAAGTGGCTCGAGGGCTTTCTGTAATCACCAACCACGCGTTCCCTTCCTCCAAGTCCCCTTTTGTCGAGGTAGCCCACTGTGAACGGAGCGTACATACGATTCTTTTCGTTCTTCTCGTCGTTTCTATCCACGCCAACGTATCTGATCCCGAGGCAACGCGGCTCGCCGAAGAAAAGCTTTTTTGACCGACAAAAATGGCAACGAGCCAACGGCAGTCCTGATGTGTTTGTCGAAATAACAAGGTCAGTTATTCCAACCACGAAAGCGGGACAGAAGCTGCGCCGTTATCGGCTTATCGAGTTATACAGAGTTCGTGTACTAATTACACATCGTTTTACGTACGACGTCCTTTCAACGACGATAATCGAAAACGCGGGAAATGGCTTTTCTACCTACTCGACCTTCTCTGTGTTCCCCGTGGATACGCGCAATTCACCGGATTTTCTGAAGTGTAACTTTGTCTAAAACGTCGTTGAAGTTCTCGTTCAGCCTGCTATAAAACGACACCTTTGATATGGCGATCTTCTGGCGACTACGTTTATATTAAACGGTGATTGTTGTTTCGTCGAACTCCAATTTTATCCTTCTGACTTTTAACGAGAGTTTTACCATAGAAATACGAATCCAAAAGGACGTACTGGAAAATGTGTGGTTAAAGAGATTTGAAACAAAGTAGCTACCTTGTGTACAGTGTATCAATTTACCGTACAGTGTACGTATGACGTAAAGCAAATTCCGGAAAGCAAATCACGCGATTCGATATCGATAGAAATTTTCCACCATCGAATTTATATCCCATCGCACAGAATTTATCGTCATTTCGACGATTGCAATTCGAAACGACCGTCCGTACGGTTTACTGAATTTTATGTCGGTTAAGGCGTTTTGTTCCTCCTTCCCTCGAAACGAAGCCTGAATAAGCCGAGAGCAAAATCGAATATCGTCTATATGCCCGGAGAGCTTATTTTAGAAAATATGCAAATCTAATGCAAGTGAAATTCTCGGCCGCGATAAGAATATGTTTCGCTGGAAGACGTTTATACGTCTGGAATGTGAAATCCCCGAAGCCGAGGAACGATGACCGAATCCTACTCTCCTTCACCTTTTGGGAATCGAATTTCACCCTTAGGCAATAGGGTGGACGAGCTTCCTATGGATGGGCGGCTGGCTCACCACGAAAGCACATTTTTCTCTAACTCTACACGACAGGGATGAGAAGGTCGGACCTCCTCAACCCTCGACACCTTCGCCCAAACTACCATCTTCCTCCCTTTTTATCGTGACCACTCGCATCCGAGCTAATGATTACTTTTCAATCGATTCATTCGCTGGATCGTTCAGCTGTCACCGTCCCTTCGACGCTCTTACGATTCCATCTCAATTTATAACCACGTCCAATCCATTGCGAAGATTAATGAACCAATGCGTATACATATGAGTACAGGAAAATAAATAGGTAACGTCGAATTTCGAATTAAAAGTACGACGTAATATTTTTATGATTAATGAGTTGGTTCTGTCGTTGTAATTAGTTCGGCGTAACGTAATCTTCCATAGAAACTTCCACGTATTTATATATTTTAAATATATTATGCGATTTTATACATTTTATAATCGACTTTTCAGCTCGCGTTACGAAACTGTATGCATTTCTCTTTGCTATTCGCTAGTCAATAATTTCAATTCCAATTGTGTTTCAATTCCAAGTGTACAATACGATACAGTACCTTGATAAATAATAATAATAATATATTGTCTGAATCACGCGAAACATAATTGAATCAGAGAGATCTTTTTACTCTATTGTTTGCGAAGCGTGGAAACATTTTTGTTAGAAATACATACACCATTTATAATTGAGAATCGTGGTAATCGTCAACCTTTTATCGGAATATTATTTATTTGTAAGAAAGAAAGCTATCTCAATTTCAAGTGTACAATACGATACAGTACCTTGATAAATAATAATAATAATATATTGTTTGAATCACGCGAAACATAATTAAATCAGAGAGATCTTTTTACTCTATTGTTTGCGAAGCGTGGAAACATTTTTGTTAGAAATACATACGCCATTTATAATTGAGAATCGTGGTAATCGTCAACCTTTTATCGGAATGTTATTTATTTGTAAGAAAGAAAGCTATCTCAATTTCAAGTGTACAATACGATACAGTACCTTGATAAATAATAATAATAATATATTGTTTGAATCACGCGAAACATAATTAAATCAGAGAGATCTTTTTACTCTATTGTTTGCGAAGCGTGGAAACATTTTTGTTAGAAATACATACGCCATTTATAATTGAGATTCGTGGTAATCGTCAACCTTTTATCGGAATGTTATTTATTTGTAAGAAAGAAAGCTATCGCTGTACGTGCAAACAATTTCTATGGTTTGAAACCTTTCAATAAAAAAAAATCGAAGAGCACAGAAGCGTTCGAATGAGATAAAGGGCTTTCGCTTGGAGTGCAGGATGTGCCTTAGGTCAAGCGATGATGGCACGAAAATTGAGTCGAAGCGAATTCTTCGAAAAGCTAACGTAAGTGTTAGAGGTTTGCAATATAGTAACGTAGAAATAAGCAAAACGTATTCCTGGCTTGCTATCACCAGAAGGACAGCAGCGAAACAAACGACTGTCGCATAAATTACGCTATCTTGATGCTCGTTGCTGCAGTGCATCCTGGCACGAGGCAGGTCTAAAGGTGTTGGAGACGCGATCACCAGAACTACCTGCTTGTACGAATCCCAGTCTGCTTGACATAAACGAAGCGCTCTTCTTCCAAGAACGTACTTTTAACGACAAGATATCTTTCGCTCGTTAACGAAAATTAGTTGCTAATGTACCGTTATATACCAAATTTTGTTATTTACAAAGTTTTTAGTAATACCACGTTATATTTTTATGTATCGATTCGAACAATAACGAATACGATAGAACAGTTAATCATACGAATGCCAAAGCTGGATAAATAGTCACGACCAACACGGACGAGAACAAGAGTTTAATTTAGTACGTTATATATGTAATATGACTTTTATAACGACCTTTTGATTTTTAAAATCATCCTAATACTTTCGATTAGAAGCATAGTGTTTTAGACTTCTCATCTGTCCACAAGTAATGAAAATGTTGTCAATTTATCGTGTTTTCATTTCGCGTTAATATCTTTCGTAAAGAGTTAATTTTCAGCAGCAAAGTTCAGCTCGTAAATATCATTTAAAGTTAGCCAAATTGTCGGACGATATGAAAATGAAAGGAGATTCGGAGAATTTGGGAATATTAAGGGGGCCAGGCTGGCTGCGGAGGTTTCGCTCATAGGCAGGTGGTCGGGACAAAGAAGAGCAGGAAGGGAAGAGTAATCAAGTGCCACTGCTACTCTATGGCAAGACAACAGATCTGAAACAAACGACTGTTTCATAAATCATTCTTGCTACATTTCTAGTATATTTCGAAATATGGCGAGGCAGAGAAAACGTTGCTACTGCAGCCGACAAGCCTGTGAAAATCAAAGAGGTATTCCATGAATTTTACACAACAAAAAGTAATCGTCAAAGACAAGTACTCACGGTTGGAAGTTTAATTAATCCATTGGTGCACATTGTTCGCTTATATGGTGCTGCTTTTGTCTCTGGATGCAAACGAGGCAGATGTTTGACGGTCTCATTAGCGAGATATTTTAAGTTGAATAGATGCAGGTAAAGTATGTTTTAATTATAATACGCAAGAATGTAATTGATGTATTTATTACGGAAAGTTACGAGCTCCGGTAGATATTAATTACCTTAATAAGATAGGTATTTCGAAGTGATATAGAAAATCATATATGAAGCATTTGTCATGAAAGAACATTTTATTAACGAAAGGTGGTAAAAATATTCTAAAATGAAGTAACATTTAAATCAGATTAAATATCGATACCTCTATTATCTCGTTTAACTTTAATTTTACTTTGGCATAAGACAATTAAATTATCGTTTATTATGAAACAATGAAATCAAAGATATTAAACGTAAAATTGTTGTAAAATTTATACGAATTGAATAAATTAAATTATTCTTTAGGACGAAACAGTTAGATGAAAGGTATTTAATGTAAAATAACTGTAAAATTAATATATAATACAATGAATAAATTACCAGAGATGAATTTATTCTACGTTAAAACGAAAACAATGCTCAAAGCTGACTTTAGCGTTAGCAGGAAGCGGAATGAGGTAAAAAGTATATAAAACAGACGGCAAATATATGCAGTTGGAGAGGTAACTCAATTTTTTAATAAATTATCAACGACGAACGCATACTGAAATTTTAATTTTAAAAGTGGCAAGGAAATCGCGTCAGTGTAACGCGTAACTTAATTCTATTTATTCGGAACAGTCGTTTTTCGGAAAAGATCTGGGACATTCTCTGCATATCGTCGCGCGTTTCTCTTTCGCTTTACCTTTACTTCTTCCCTCGACGATCCTACGAAAACAATCATTAAAAAAAAAAAAAAAAAAACACTTTTGAAAGCTAAAAAGCACTCCGGAAGTCCGTTAACCGCGAGCCGTAAAACAGAAAGGAAACGTTGCTCCTACGACAATAAGTCGAACATCCGAGTGCTCGATTGTCGTCAACAACGACAATACGACGAAACAATAGCCGAAGTTCGATTCACGAGTGTTCTCGAGACGCATTTGAAGTGTTCGGTAATATGAAAGTTAAGAGAATGGAGTGGCCTCGGTGGCTGCAGGTTTACGAGAACGACAGAGGATGGGCAAGGAATAATCAAGCCGCACTTCTGCGTTCCGCTATCGCGGCCCAACGAATTCGAAACAAACGACTGTCGTATAAATTACGATGATATCTGCCGGAGAACAGCGTGCCACTCGAATCCTCGAGAACCAACCGAGGGGAAGACCCGAAGATAGGGAAAAGAAGAGCGAGTTTAAGTTAAGCGTTGGCCTAGCTTTGATACTCGTTAACGCGTCCTTTGACCGATTCGAGCACTTGCTTGGTGGAACGAAGCCAGACGTTGGTCCAGGACGATTTACTTAATGAGCTTGCGCGGGTATCTTCGGACTCTCTGACTTTATCGCTCGAACAAAATCGTTGACATTGAAAAGGAGCTGCCGCCGGCGCCAGCGAACGACTTTATTAATCGGAGAAGGTTTTTAAGCGGCGCCTGCGGAGAGAGAATGTTATCGTTTCCCCCTGGGATCCACGTTTTTTCGTTAGCAAGGTGTTGCAAAAAAAGGGTAACGTTGCCTGACAGAAAATTTATGGGCTTTCGGTGGGATCTGTTTCTCAGAAATTTTCCACACCATACTTCTTTGAATGGACCGCTGTTTATTTTGGTAAATTGTTTTAACCGTTATGGATTAAGAGTTACTATATAGGCAAATTAATAAATTAAGGATTTTTTTTTAGTAGGTCGTGCGTTAATTATCGCGTGAAAGTTTAGTAGCAGTTAAGTAAAATTTCATAATGTCAAGTTGTAGGTGGTTTTTTTAATTACAATCATAATCTTGTATGTTATTATAACATAATGTTATATGTTATGGTTTATTTTTAGCTACTTTGATAAGTTTCGTTTCCGAGATGAAATGCACGAGTAAATCTTGTTCTAAATTAAAGATTTTTAATACCTAAATGATAGAGTACGCGTAAATGGTTAAAACGCTTTTGTTAAAACTTAATTTTAAAAGTACTTCAACTTGAAATTCAAATACGTTACTTTCAACTTGATGACGAGAATAGATTTATCGTAGCATGTGAATTTTAATGTTTTAATTAATGAGCATCGATCAAGGCGTTGTGACAACCATTACACTTACGCTTCGTTATTAACCTGATTAAAGAGGGTCGAAGTACCTTGATAGATATTCCACTATCTAGTTTCCATCAATGCCAGGAACTACCAGACATTTCGAAGTTGCAAACAACAGGCAATCAATTTCCACTATCGATAAATCATCGTTGAAATCGTTTGATCGTTGGTTTAATCATTCGTGAATTGTAATTGTTCTACATAGGTGTGCGCAGTAGTAAAGGAAATGAATCACGAAGCTTGAATGTAACATTGGCCCTTTAATTTATAAATTTGTATTATTTCGCATCAATGCAAAAAACACAATAGTAGCAGATATTTTTTATTTTCTTCTTGATACGCTGAAGCGTTCAATTCGAAATAGAAATATAGAATAACGCGAAACAACTGTTACTTTCCTTTTATTTTCTTAATGCCGAATAAAATGATAAGCTTTATATTATGAATAACACGGTCAAATTAATTGACCTTGTTTCTTCACTGCAAGATATTCAGATTATAAAGATAATAAATCGATAAAATAAAAAATAGAATAGTTTGTAAAAGTTCATTTAGACGAGTTATTAAGATTTTATTTTTTATTAATATCACGCAAGTATCTTCAAGGACACCGTGCGATAAATATTAACATAGTATAGTGTCTGCTACATTGAGAAATATTATGCAAGAGTTAAAACCGATATTTTTGATAACGATATACTTGCAAAAGTCTATAATAACTCTGAACACTAAAGTATCCATTACTTCAACAACGTTTCGAAGCTTGAAACATAGTCCGTTGTATGCGAAAAGTGATCGTCGAGTTCAGACGTAATATAAACTCTGGTAATCTAAAACTGTGGTATTTAAAATTGCGTACTCGACAAAAATTGGTATCGACGAGAAAGGAAATCCTATATTGATCGATCGTACAATAGAAATGTCGCGGTTCTATGTCGAAAAAGAAGCGACCAAGCCAACGATGGATCCTCCGGTTTTTAAGTGACGTGGGAATGGAGGAATGCGAAATGTTTGCCGCGCATCCATCATTCGATTCGCATCCATCGTATCATTTGGCACTGCTTCGCAGGTTCTTCCGGTTGCTTTCATTGATAAGCGAGATAAGTGTGCCCATCAGGGCCACGTTCCACGTTGTGAGAAGAAGACGAATGACTTTCGATGACGGCCGTTCTGCGTGCGCGTGTGAGAATCGATTTCTACCGATCGCAATTTCCCGATGATTTATCTATGCCTGCGTACCAAAAATTCGCTCCGAATCGAAAACCCTTTCAACCGAATAGCTTATTTTATATCGAACGCGGTTTATTCTGTGTGAAAAGG
Source organism: Bombus difficillimus (assembly GCA_014737525.1). Lineage (NCBI taxonomy): Eukaryota > Metazoa > Arthropoda > Insecta > Hymenoptera > Apidae > Bombus > Bombus difficillimus. Next base: position 491,340 of record JACXIT010000131.1, read on the forward strand.
GATTGTAATCTCTAAAGATTTTCTGTAATTATTTTACTTCGGATCGCTTTATTTTTGCCGCTTAAAAATAAATTCTAGCGGAAAGAATTTGATACTGTGAAAATTGTATCACGCGTAGATCGCGATCAAGAAAATATTACGCAAGTTGGCGAGTAAAAAGGTATTGGTAGACTACTATATTTATTATACTAATTTACTACCATACCGTTGTATACTACTATATACTATTACACTACGTATGTATTAATTAAATAGGTCCAAGTAGAAACATATTAAATTTCGTGTTTAGTAGTAGATTGCCAAAATTTGATACTATGTAGAGTAACAGAAATATAGAGTAAAAATAGCTTCATTGGAAAATAACTTCTTCAAATACTTCTTTTACGAACTTCTCTATTGACCACTATTGACACATGAAATTCAAATTACCATAGAAAGTCCATTTTTCTTTTCTATAACCGGCTTGTCGAACGATGATTCAGCCTCGCCTTCTTTCTCGCTCCGAAGGATAAAAGTTGATCGTTGAACGCCACCGTTGTAGCTATCTGTTCACACAGATGATATAATATCCTGTAATTTGATGTCTACTGTTTCGAAAGAATCATTCTATTACCGAGAGCTGTAGCGATCTTTATACAGATAATCTCTGAAATTTCGTATCGGTTAAAGCGAACCAAGTTGCTCGATGGACGTACCGCGTCGTGGACACGCGTGTTCTAAACGCAAAGGAACGGCCTCGACCATGTCATAAACACGTTGGTCGGTTCTACTCGAGATGTTTAACGCATAGCTGTTCACTGAAGTGATGCGAAGTGGAGCTTGGGTGCCAATGCGGTCTTAAACGATAATAAATTCCCGAACAACGCAACCCTATCGCATAACACGTTCTCTGTGATCCGTTTCGTGCGCGATTCGCGTCACAACGCAACGATTTCTTAGCGTAAGGAGAACGAGAATATGCGCCTCGAGCGCACTTTTTATTCGCCGTAAACGGGTGTAACACCTTCCATGCGAAACCATTAAAGACGTCCGTATTCTTGCGTTGCGTGAAACGCAAGCAACATGCAAGCTGTAACATTGCAACTTTACGTCTAGTTTAGTGGCTGGGCGAAAGCTGAAACCTGAAACTACCTGTGTACCGTTTCCGACTATACTGCCTGGTTGATGGTTTCCGGATTAAAGGGACTGCCATCATGTTATTCGCTGTAAAGCAACGCCTGGAAAATAAGGAATCACAATAGTGTTTTTCTGTTCTTTACGATGTCGTTCGGTTATAGAACTACGTTCGCGAGCCTGCTACTTTTCGATCAAAATAAACCCGTACACGTATCGCTCGGTTCTTGTCGAGTTTCTGATCATCACCGATACCGACGTTTGGAAACTTTGCAACGCTTTTAACGTTACTAAAATTGTTTACTGTATATCTTCCGTAAGTTGACTAAACATGTTTCATGAAACCAAATACTTAACAGACAAGATAGAATTTTTACGATTCTAAAAAATAGACAATTTTCTAGAGTTTACAAGGTTAATAAATATGTCAGCGTATGTATATATATAGTGAAAAAAGCCGAGAGCACTCTGTACAGTTTTATTTAATATACAAAGTGTTGATCAGCCACGTATGTACATAGGCACTTAATAGTTTCAGAATACTCGAGATCAAACAGGTTTTATCGATTTTCGAAATACAGCGTTGGCACGTAAGCGAAATCTGAGCACGCCAACAATATATAATTTAATATATTTCAACAGTCTTCGAGTTGTCAACGTGTCTCGTAGAATTTGTACTAGGTAACACCAGCTTTGAGCTACAACGAGACAAACGTGTTCTACACGTAAAACGTGTTCTAGCGCGAAAACAGTTCACAGTGTGTTAAGAGAGATACGAGGCTTCCTAGAAAGAGACGTAAACGATTTAATTATGCTATCGTGAACGCGGTTCTTCGCAAACGTTTTAATATCTGTCAACTTATGATATACTCTTTATACGCCCTATACCCGATAATATATAGACCTCTTTCAAAACTTGCCATTTCCTGCGCTGAACGATCGAAAAATCAGCAACGATCGTTGCACACGATAAATATAATTTACATTAGCGCGAGACAACTATAGAATAGTGAAGAATTTCCTGCCAAAGAATGCCCCTTTTTAAGCATTAAAAGAGCCACGAGCTCGTAAATATATCAAGAGAAATTTGCACGAAGAGAAGGTAACGCATCGTTGTACGAGAGAGAATCTTCCCTCCGTTCACGGGCTGTCAGTTCGGTCGGACAAAGAAAGGAAAACGTTCGGCCTTCGTCGAAATCCGGTCACAATAATCCTTTATTAACGATCGGTGTTCGTTCGTAGCCGCAACTTCTGATCGAAGGTGGAATCCGACATCGGTGACCCGGGACAGGCCGCAATTATTCGTAATTTAGCTCGGCTCGATTCGCTCGCGACCACCTCTGCCTCTCTCGACCGGCTAATAACCGTGAAATTAGCATAATGTCACGTTACATGACGGAACGGCGGATCTGTGTTCGATTCGAGCACGTGCAAAGGGTAGGAGATAATCCGGCGGACGAGATATCGGGTCGGCGACAGACTTTAGACGGCTGTCCGGGAACAAGTAGTCCGCGGGTTAAGATAAGACATCGTAAAAGCGTCAGACGCGAACGTGTAAGCCTACGTGTTCACTGTCTTCGGTTAAACGCGGCATCCGTACGCAGATGCGATTTTTCAGTCTTTAATCGTCGAATTGGGACCATTTTTCTAATTATTACTCGGTATACCGCGTATTGTGCGGATATTGTGAAGGTGGTTAGGCAAAGGAATGCAAGTCTGATTAGTAGATTGTTTCATATGTACGCACTGAGAGATTGTCGTGAGTAATTGTGTTAATAATACTTAAGACCAACCGCTGTATTACAATTACTACGGATGTTTATGAAATTCACAATTTTACGGATTAAGCCGAAGAAGCGAAACTTGGACAGAAATTTGTTTTATCCATTTTTGAATATTTTATATATATTTAGGTATCGCATCTTGCATCTTGTGCTTTCACATCTTTAGATCGCATTATATGTACATTTAAGTTTTGAAAAATATAATTCGTAATAAACTTCGTAGATATAACTGGTGGTCGTTACGTTTGCATAATAATCTAAATCCCCGGAAAGGATTATATCCTTAAAATTATACCACGGCGGCCAAGCCATCTTAAATCACAATCAACGCAACGGACAACTCCGTTCATCCCTGGAAAAATAAAAGTCACCACTTGAAAAACCTGAACTCTCATCGTCCACGTCTCAAACAGTGGACTCTTATCGTGTCTGGAATCGATCGTGGTCAATCCTGTCTACCCAAACGAACCGTGGTTTAGTCTGGAACGAGAAGAGATTACCTATCTTTCCGTCTCCTTTGGTATAAAGTTCCCTTCGACCGGACCAACGAAGATCTCTCGTCGAGAGATCGACGATTTTTCTTGTTGCTTCGGTGGAATCTAAGGTGGGATTTTCTATACGCGTTAGACGTGCCTATTTCTATCGACGCAATAGCCACGTATACTTCCGTTTTCCTGTAAGCGATTTTAAAACGTTACGTTCGCGCCAAATATACGCTGTCGCTCGCGAGTATATGGACATTTTTCTTAATTCGTATTAATTAGATTTATTCGTTCGATTCGCATTAACGATATGTAAAAAAAGAATTAGGATACAAGCTAACGAATTAATATTGCCAAAATTGCGAACGATTTGTATCGACAAAGATTCTAGAAAATTTATCGTGCCACATAAAATATAATATAATATTTAATCTCACTTATCGGCTTTCACTAAAGTAAATCAACTACGATTCTTCGTAATTGATCCATCGACTACGGTCAATTACACGATCTGTTACGAGTTTTCATAATTGGTTCGTTTCATTGTTCGCTGTGTTAATACTTGTACGACAAAGTGAAAAATTGGGTGTTATAACTTAGACCGGCATAAACTCCGAAGGCATTTGCTTCTGTCAGCTTAATAAAAGAACAGAACGAATGGAAGAAGGAAGGAGGGGAAAGCAGAAAGCGTGAACATTAAGCCGAGGCAACGGGGGTGCTCGATTTTACCGCTAATCAGATCGCATTCTTTCTCTCTTTGGCGTAGGTTCTGATACAGGCTATATATTATCCCTGGTTCGCAGAATGGCTGATTTCAAAGAAACCACTGCCGAATAATTCCCAGGCTTGTTATCGATTGCCAACAAGGGATATACAGTTCGCTTACAGTCACCATTGCTTGTTTCGCTAATCCTCGTTTCATGACAGGATTTAGTACGTGTCAATGTAAACACGCGATGCGACGCCTTCAATGAGCCGAATGTGTCTCGAATAAATTCTCCAATCGTCAGCTCGCGATCCAGAAAAGTTACACGAAGACTTATCGACGATAACGTGTAATAATTTTCACCGTATCGTGCAAGAAATCTGTAAATTCAAATATACAGTAATAACCTGCCTATGTATCTACCGTTAATAATATTTTCCAAGTGCTGGGAAGAGCGATAAAAACATATATTTAATTTCAAAATCAAATGGGTAGAGGGTTTTGATGTGAAATTGGTCGACAATCTCGAGTCTTAAAATTGTTTTTTTTTTTTTTTGTTTTCCTGTGGCCTTTATACGCGATATTTAAAGCTAAAACAGATATGTATAACAGTGGAAGGATACGAAATTAAAACGACCATTCGACGAATTTCTTTGTTGCAACTCGGCTCGGAGGTAAAGCGAGGAAATAATCGCCGTAGGGAAATTTTACGGTGAACGAGACAAAATGGCTGAAAAGAAAAAAGAAAGAAAGAGGAAGCAAAACTGAAGCAACGGGAATGATATAGAAGCTCGATACCATCCGGAGAAAATTTCTCGGAGTGGTCGGTATGCAAACATTCCTCTCGCTCGTGCCTATGCGGTTAAATCCGCCTCACAAAAGAACCGTGATAAAAAGTACTCGGTCGTTGATATCGGCAGCCAGCGTGTTTATATTAAAATAATATCGAGATTCACCAGCCGTATAATTAAAAGACCGTGCCCCGTGGCTGTTCTACCAAAGGATCGAACGGTCCTTTAATTTCATGGGAGTACGGATTCGTGAATGAATCTCGGGATTCAGGAAAGAGAATTTTCGAGCTTCGTTATCGTAAGATTTTTTACACGGATCTTGCTGAATTCTGGGCTTCTTGTTTTTTCGACCGTTCCTTCCTTCCTTCTTTAATTAACTCGCTTGTTTCGCATAAAATATGCAGCGTGTTTTTAAACTGTATATATATATATACGCGTTTTGTTTCTATGTAACATTTTAAAATGTACAAAGTGTTTCGCGCGAAAGTTGTTTCACTTTGTAGAGAAAATTTAACAAACTATTTAGATTTTTGTTCTAAATTGCTATTTACAGAGGTTTCGATATAAGCGTACTTTTTTAATATAAATAATTAATATTATAGTAACGAGAACATTACGCGTATGTTTAGTAGTTAATATTTGACGGGAAGCAAAGGTTTAATTAATTAATTTAACAACGTTCTGTTTTCAATGCTAAATTTTTTCGACCTAGATAAGTTAATCATTTTTTATAAGGAATTCCATGACAAATTGATCGATGCGTTAAAAAAAGGAATAGCTCTATTAAAAAGAATAAAGTTGACTTTTTCTCGAACAATTCTCGCAATACATTGACGAAGATTCAAAGTGACGCGGGATCTAGTCAACGAGACACGGTCAAAGAGATTTTTTTGGCTATTTTTGAGAGAAGGATTTCAGCGATTCAAACCGCGAGTATTTCCAAATTTTCCGCTTCTACTTGCAAAAATACTGCCGTAATAAAAAATCTTGCACGGATAGGTAATTGAACATTTGGGTCACGATGCAGCGTGATCTTTTTCCTTATTCATTACTTTTCAACGCTGTTAGGCGGTTTCCATCGATTTAATTAATTTCCAATAAGATCAAACGTGCCAAAGCGTATATTTAAATTGAGCTATATAATTTTAGAATCGTACGTTTTAAATATACGCTTCGTACAGATACTCCTCGACAATCTATTTGTAGATTTCGGCATTGCGCGCTATTAGTCGCAAGTGGAAAAGAAAAGTGGAAAAGTCCAACTATAGCATCCGTGACGTTCTAGAGACTGTTAGAACCGCGGCGATCCTTAAGTGTAGGACCATCGCAGCTCAAAGCCGCGATCGAGGTTGAGCCCATTTATGGTTCCGGCTATCAGCAATGCAATACTCTTGGAAATGGATCGACACCGCACGATGCGTCGATCTTGACACCTACATCTCCTCTATAGAAGAACCAATGCTAACATATTACGTACATGTAGATATTTGCACGTACTTACGTTAGAACGAACCGATACTATAACGAAGAAGTATTATTATAATCTCAATGATATCGAACGAATAATATATAAGCTGGAGGTATAAATAATCTTTCTCTAACTCTGATGTTTCGTACAAAGTCACATTCCGAAACGAAATTGTCACTTCCGACATTAGACTTACATGAAGTTATTTGTTCCGTAATCACTCATCAAACTTACTGAAAACAATCTAATCCTAAGTCACTAAGCATAACGAGCTTTCTTCCTGCGAACTTTAACACGATGAAAGCTCGTCGGTACTAGGAATATTTCAACGATCGCATTAGCCTGCTCGCTTGACAGTAACTCGATGAAGGATCGTGCCGAACGCGTTGAGAGGGTATACACCTTGGCGGCGAGGTCTCGAAGAATACACGAGCGCGTATTAGATTTACATGTAGATAGTGCTCAAGCAGCCGACTACGAAACGGCGAACGAGAGAAAGCGCGTCGGTTGACGCGCGCCAAACACTTTGCTCCACGGTAGAAGGCCTTGGGGCACGAATTGAAAATCGGAACGCGGGCTAAGATGGAATAAATTAGGGGACACGGCGCGCGTAGTCGAGTCTTTGACTGCGACTCGTTTGAGAGACTGTTTAAGAGCAACACGCTTCAAGATTTGTCGTTGTCACGCGAAACCATCGACAAAGACATCGATATAGGTTGACGCGGCTTGTTTTTCATGCTTGCTGGATCGCAAATTATCAAATTAAAGACAAAAAAACGATATGATCCTCGAGAAAACTAATTATCTCTTCGCTAATTCTTTGTAATACATGATGTGAAAGAACAATGTTTGTTCTTTCAGATAAAAGGTTTGAAATACAGTTAGGTGATTGCACGAGACTTTTATTGAAATCTCAGTGTTCCCTGCATACTTTCTCAGTCCGCTGTAGATAATTTTTAAAACAATACCGATAAAACTTAGATACACGTGGTTACTTATTTGTCTGACCCCACTTTTGTGGCAATACCAGCTTGTTACTATTCAGAAATTGAGCGAGAAAGCGTGTCGATAAAATTGCTACAAAATAATTCTCTCTTTTGTAGAATCACGCGTAAATATTTCAATTTCTTCGCGCTATGTCGCGATGATCGCAATGTGAAAAAGCAAAATCCAATAATTTTTTGTAAATTTGTAAAAAGAATTGCAAACGAAATATCGCATTAACGTAACGTTAGCTTTTAATAAATCGATCTTTCGCGTTTTACATATTTTTAGAAATATTTTACAATGCACAGATCTTTTAATGAATACATCCACGACAAAAGCGAAGAGATAGGATTATGAAAACGAAGACTCGTGTATGTAGATACCGCCATCCAAAGGGCATTGATGACGATGGTTCCCAGGCAAGTAACGATTCTCTTGCTTGGATTTGCTATCGCGAATTTCGTATTCCGTGTAGCTTCCTTCCTGACGGAGTTAAACTTAAGTGCAGTTTGTGCTTACTAGTCGTCATAACACCGAAGTGTACGGAGTGATTGGAATACCTATGCACTATGCTTCATTAAGTCGTTTCATCATCCTCTTTTCTCGCAAAAATATATATTTCTTAAAGAATGTATTATTTATTTATTATTAATGACTGTACTATTTAGTAGTTGAAAACGTTTCTCTCTCACAACTTAGGTAATGTTTCATTTTCAATTTCAATTTCAAGAATCTCTAATGAAATATTGTTTGCGTGTAGCTATTGAATATTATTAAAAAAAAAAAAGAGTTAAAACAATATTTGAGTCGTAACATCTTTCTCTTGTCATTGGTATAATTTCGTTAGGTAAAATATTGACACTGCTGTACTAGAAGGCGGTTCGTTATTAGAATCAATCTCTGTCAGAATCTAACTTTTGTAAAAATTGACGACTCTCGAAATGTACAGTCTTCTAATAAACCGACGACGTACGAGTATAACAGTGTAAGTTTCTAACGAATTTAACGAAACGTTTGATTCTATAATTTGAAGAAACTGATATTTACAGATCAACGAATCTACAGCTACAAGTTTGCCATTATAATTATTTGCAATTAATATTCTATAGTACGGTATTGGCATCGTTTTCGTAATTACGAAAAGAGGAGAAAATTTGCATTTCGTACGTCCGCGTTAGAGTTCAGAATTTTCGAACGAAATTAGATATTCCGATGCGTGGGTAATCTACATTTATGTAAAGAGCGGTGGTACATGCACGTGGAGCAAGAATGCGATTCGTGTGAAGTTAAAATGCACGTTAGAATTTCAGTTCTAAAGACACTAGAATATCCAACGGATCGTTGAGCACGCGATACAAATTACGAAGAAATATTCTTTGTAAGATTTCAGCGGAACTCCTCCGTTGCATGCAACCTGCGCTCGAGATCCTTCGTGTCAGCTGAGGTTGAATTGGACTTCGTTAAAAGTATACCTCTCGTCGAAAGCAACGAGATCTTCTATTAATCTAGCTGTCGTCGCAATGATTTTTTTCTTCATTTCAAATTTATGGAACGAATGGTTTGTTTTATCCACGGTGTTTCCCCTCGCAGGAACGAAACTTGCATTTTTAAAGTAGCTTTGATTTTATATATGGATTTATATATACACTTTAGGCCGAATACGTATCTCCTTTGCTTTTAATGATAACGACGACGGAAAAAATTGAAGTCGCGATTTCAATAGTTTGCAAGAAAAATTTCGCTTCAAGGATATTTTCTCCCGAGACTATTCTTTATTGCTATTACTTTTTCTTTATTGCAACGTCGCAGATATTAATCGAGTATTCCTTATATTACGCGGAACAGAGATCTAAACATTTTGGGTTCGATAAATTTTGTTTCTGAAAGAAATTTCTAAGCAAGCAAAAGCCATTTTTATCTCTTCCTTTATACCTGTGGCTTACTATTTTTCATACTTGCAACAGTATACCTATCGATTTCCTTGTTATTTGTATAAACCGTATTATAGATCAACATTGAAACAGCAAATTTTTGTTCTTTCAATTACATGCGAAATCAGTACGCCTTTTTTCATATTGTATAATTACTTACCCTATTTCTGTAATCGCGAAACGCTACGTATCACGATCGATTGTATCTCGATTGTCAAAAATCATTTAGTGTTTAAAGAACAGTGAGTGACACGGGTCGGGCAACGGTGGAAGCGGCAAAAGCCAAAAACGCGTAGATGCGGCGAATCGTAAAACATTTAATAAAATCTAAATAGCGGTAAAACGGAGCGGACACCGTTTGACGAGGCGTACGCGTCTCTCCTTCGCGGCGGACGCTTCGCTGGATTTGATTCCATATTGTTTGCCGTTTAATTATATTATATACACGATCCATTCCGGTTTCACGCGGGCGTTAATGGTTGCGGGCATCGGCCGTGGTCAATTATATTCCTCGGTGACGTAGCCAAAAACGAGATGCCGTGGCGCGCGAAGAGCATCCACCGGAAATTGAAGCCTGGAAACCGGCTGTTTTATGGACTCGTTCCCGAAACTGATAGCAACTGCCCTGGCATCCGATTAAACGGTAACGAAGCCGTTCAAGTCCCGCGTAAAAACGAACTTTTCGTCCTATTCATTGTTGGAAAATGATTTATCGATCCGCGTTTTGCGGGTGCGCTGGTGTACACCAGGATTAACGGTCGATTGAAACCTATGAAACGTTCGCGTGACTTTTTCATAGTATTTTTTTCTAGTTTCTTTTTTTTTTTTTTATTTTACGTTGAATTTGTAGAAGTTCTATGACTTGTGAAAGATTTGTTCATACCTAGTTATTGGATAGGGAAATTTTTGAATTCATGGGTTCCAGGGTTATGGAGTTTTTTCATACGTAGATATAATTGATTCGCTAGAAAAGCGATAGGGATTGGAAAAATATATTTTTAACAAATGAATTTCAAATCTTTTTCGACGGGGGATCATTTTTAATTTTTTCAAATATATTGATCGCTTTGTTTACTGTTTAACCATCAGAGTAACCAAATGAAATACTTTTTATAATTTAGCTAATAATCTCTATCTGGTTTCTAGGAATAAAATATCGTTTATACCGTTCATTATTTATAAAAGAATTAAAACGTTTACACATATCGCACGATATTTCCAAAAAATTGTTGTCAGATCTAAATATATGTAATTACATGATCAATGTCTATGTAATTTCATATCGATAATACCTCTATGCTCTTTTTAAAAGAACGTTTTATCCTTCGTGGTGACACTTGGAACTTCCATACTACGTAACATGTTCTTAAAGTAACATGTATGATTTTACAATTACAATTTTATTATACTGTTTGGTAGGAATACGCCTCGGGCTTCGTACCGTTAACTTGATTAGTAACAACTCGTTAATCGTAACTAATTGTAAGAATTAAGGAATGAATTTGATTTACATTATCGGCATACTTGCGACAAGGACAAGGCGTGGCCATCTAAAATTGTTCTTTTTACAGAAAATTAGAAAGTGGATCCAAACTGCTTTAAATTACTTAAAACTGTAATCGCGTTATAACCGTAAATTAGTTTAGAATATAATTTAGATGCAAGGAAATATGTATTAAGAACGTTAAGGCGTAAAGCTCTTTTTTCAGACTCGATGTTTCGCTAGAAAGTAAAACAAGCAATTAAAGTACGAGTTTTCTGCTAAAAATTTCTCTTCGGGTGATAATTTGAAATTAACATTTATATACCGTTTATAAAAATACGAACGTACAAAATTCGAAGAAAATTGCCGAGGTTATTAAAATTCTATATGAGAAATATTTTATTTCGTATAATAAAGCGATATAGTAAACGAAGTACATCAAATTGAATTTCACTTACACGGCAAAGGACTTCGAACAGGACTTTAAAGTGTTAAACTGAATTCATTTATCAGTAAACGAGATTCTCTTCAAAGCTAGAAAATTCTGCTGATATTTTAAAACAAGCAATATTGCGATATATTTGCAAAAATGCAATATTTCATACTTTCGCGATACATTGCCCAAATAGTCGTGATATAAAGAAGATGCAATATGTAGTTATAAAATGAAAATAATACAAATCTATAGTTCATATTATATCATGACGAATATCATGAAATTATTTTTCTGCCAGGAATTATATAGATCGAAAAAGTCCAATTACCTGTAAGTAATACGCGTTTCGTCGTGTGAAATATGTTGTTAATCTACTCTCTTCGGCGCTGTACAATTTATCGCGTTATATGTATGTAATGGAATTTTAAAAGAGACGATCGTTGCTGACCAAGCGAAAAACGAATGCATATCACGAAAGTACTTTAAAATTCGTCGCGTTTCTGTCTTTTTTCATTTCTGAACGCAACAACAATAGAAACCTCGACGTTTTTGCATAGAAATATTTGCAAGCTGATAGCTTCTTTACGCGTCTGAAATTGCAGTTTCTACTTTCAAGAATTTCATTATTTCAAGAGTTTCATTTGAGAAATATAATTTATACATTTGTAATGATCTAAAAGCGTGCAAATACTTATGCGCGGTGGTACCTACATATACATAATATACACATTTTCTCGATAAAGGATACGACTATGGAGAATTTCTGATAAACGATATATCGCTGATATCAGATGTATCATGGTACAGATATTATATTAATGAAACAGCTTTACAAATACGCGATACAAATAACCAAGATAATTTACGATAATCCTTTTATAACGAAATCTGTACGCGTATAGGTGTTCGCGTGTTTCTCATCTTTTATCAGGTACGATAACCTACATACAGTATGTATTTGAAAACAACTAACAAAGATAATCCTGCAGATTTCCTGTGGAAGTACGGACCACTTCGATATATATAAGGTTTGCTGTGAAAATATTGATCGTAACGTTGGAATTTGTCTTGTATAATTAAGCAACGTGTATTGTATTTAATTCGTCTGTTACATATAATAAAGTTCTAATTTTATTGTATCCAGCTCGCTGAGCTATAGGTCTGTATCGGTTAAAAACGATGAAAGATTTACGAACTTGTGTCACGAATTACGTAGTTGAATACGCGCGTTCCGATATTCGTTAATTTAATTACTCGTATGCATTAATTATGTATCTGTGAAATATAATAATAGAAGATTACGTAATTCTCTTAGAACAGGAAATTAATCGTTTGTTCGAGATAAGAATAGGGAGATAATTTACAAAATAAAACTTTAATACATTTTCGAGTCTCAAAAGAAGAATAATCGTTTGATATATTAGATTTAATGCCTTCGATATGCGATAAACAAATATTTCCAGCTTGTCATGAAATTGTACTTTCGACGATCTGAAAGCAATTCCTACTATCCGATCGAACCAACCTCCTACGTAAATCAAAACATAGCTGACTGTATCCGATTCTTCGTCTCTTATCTTCACAGCGTTCACGAATGACGGTCGAACAAGAGGATAAGGAGTGGTAACAGGATACTCGGTCGAAACGAAATTTAATTTTCGTAGCGAACAACTTTTAATCAAGTTCGAGAAATTAGAAGGAAACCTCGACAAGCGTCGCATTCTCTCTCTCTCTCTCTCTCTTTTTCTCTCTCATTTTGTTTCCTTTCTTCGTTCCTGTTTCCCCTACCCATACCTTCGTTTCGTTTCTCTCTCCTTCCCTTAACCTTCCTTCTCCTCCGGTATCCTCTCAGTTTCATCCCTCCTCGTCGGTCCGTAGCAGGCTGCCAAGAAAACTCGATAAGTAGGAAATGGGGAAGTTGGCACGTTGGCTAACTTCATATGTCCACCCTTGGCATGATATCGAGAGCCCAAGGAAAAAAACTCCCCACACAGTTGCCCCTTTCTTTCATGGCGTTCCGTTTTTTTTCATTTTTCGATTTCGCCTCGCCGTCATTTTCTCTTCTATCCCGTGAGACCGTCCTCTGAATTCTTATATTTTCCTTCCGGCGCGACGTTTCGGCTTTTATCGTGATCACCGAATATGCGGGTAATCTTCCTCTTGACCAGTGTCCCGTTGCTCGGAGGAACGCGGTTACGTTTTACGTCACGAGAAATTGATTTTGAGAGTCCCGTATAAAATTTGTGATATTTATTATCGTTGATATTTATGCATTTATAGGAAATTCGCAGGCGCAAGAATTTGCAGGATTGAATATGATACGAAGAGATATACGAAGGTCGCAAGTGAAAATCCTGATAAATCACATTTCCCGTTTCTTTTCTCCTTTCTTCTTTTTTTGTATAGAGAAAAGAAGTTAAAAAGTTTAATGTTATTTTGATTAGTTCTCCAAGTTCATCGTAGCAACATCAATAATTTATAAACGACGCACATAAAGCAATCACGAAATTTTGAAGTATCGTCTACTCAGAAGATAATATAATAATGCGTTTTGATTTAAATCGATATCTCGTTTAGCTCTGAAGATATATTAATATAAATTGTAATAAACGTATCCAACCGCAAGTCTGTAGAATTATGTATGTTCCATATTCTGCCCAAGAAATAAAAACTCAGATGTTGCTTGTTGTTTCGTTCGCTCGCGGAGAGACGCGATCGCGAGGAGGCACGTCAACGGGAGTCGTAAATTCCCGTTACGATTAGACGATCGACGCCGCGAGATGATCGATCCCCTATTTCGGTTAGGATAATAGAGGTAGTTAAATTGAATTTGCACTGAATTAACAGGTATAAATTAATGTTTATTCCAACAACTTTGTAAAGAAGATAGTTACGCTAGTGCGTATGTACGAGTTAAGTAAGCGATTGATTTAAAAGTAGAGACCCGGTACAGGCATGTTGACTATTCTAACGGTGAAGAATAAATGAGGTTTAGTGACGATGCTGTGTCGGAGGAAAGCTAGCGATGGGTGTGTCTAGCACACGGGATCACCGGATTTGTTGATGACAATTTTGGTTAGAAAAGTGAGGGTAGTAGACATGGCTTGCGATTGGATATTAAGAAGGTTGGTGGACTAGGAAGGGTCTTAACCGCCCTCGATAGGAAGTTGCTAGTGGGAAGCCTCGTACGTGAGAAAAACTAACTTTCCCGTGTCTTCTCGTGGTAAACAATAAGCTTTAGAGAACGCATTGATAAAAAGATGTTTGTTCGGTCTGGAGGATCTTAGCTAGAAATTCCTGAGATTTATGGTCGGTCCTTAAGACTGTCGAGGGTACGCAGTAAGAATGTGTAGACATCTGGATACCATCTTGGCCGCGGTGAGTGACCTGGTTTAGGTAGAGAGCCGGCCGACATAACACTTGTCACTGACCAACGCGCTAGTAACGAGATTGTGATTGAACGATGACGCGGTGAGAGTGAGAAGTTGCAGCGTGCGGTAAGAGACAACGATAGAAGATTATTGAAAAATTAGATTCTCTTCGAACGATGATATCTCAGCAACGAAGAGTTGGATGGGAACGAAACGGGAAGCATTTCACGAGGAAAATTTGATTCTTTCCGACTCGTACGGAATTGAAAGATTCGCATTTGTTTCGCAAAGGTAATTGCTTAAACTTGTAGTAGTTTCAATAGATGTTACTCCTGTATTTGAGATTTATTGGAACAAATGTGTATATTTCTCGAACAACGACGTTTATAATGATACTTTTAATCATTTTTATATTAATTATAATGCAAATTTACGCGTATGTTACAAAATTTCGAACAGAACCGAAAGAAACGAGTTGTCCAACATGCGAGGACAGTTGCACCAGTTATCTAAGACCTGAGACTACATTCCAAAAAGAATTATAGCGAATTTCGCTACCAGCGACCGATTCCCATGCCCCAGCTGGTCGGACCTTGAATTTAACACGATTCCAGCAGCAATTTTACGCTTCGAGCACTTCGAAAAGCAACTGGAATAACGGTGAAAGGAGAGAGTAGTCGAAGCTCGTAGAAGGAACGAGTGAAAAAAATGGAAATCCGCTAGGACTACTAGGAGTCGTTTTGGCCTTCTCTCTCTCTCTCTCTCTCTCTCTCTTTCTCCCCTTTCTCTTTCAGCCTCTTTCTCGGAAGTGCCGTAAACTCCAGTGAAAGAGACCTTTGAAGTCGCCTCCAATCGGAAACCGACAGAATTCGAATCTTCATCCCATAATTACGAGTGCCCGGAGGCGGAAAATTGACATCCACTCGCGGCAGATATACTCTGCGTCATCGAATCGAACAAAAATATACGCCAGTTCGAAACGAATGCCGCAATTGTCGATGTGTACGCGTTGTATCATAAATTCCTGTGGAAATGTCCGATTGAAACACGAAAGAACGAAAATCGTCGAACGCAGGGAACGCTACGAATAATACAATTTGTTCATTATCTGTGTGTTTAGTCGGCGATAATATCGAACGAAAGCCTCTCACGTTCCTGACAAGTCCGCTGGAGCGAAACGTTCTGCAACATCCCCTGTTTTCCAGTATCGCGTCGATAACAATTATACCTATACATCGGATCGTCGGGCAAACGTAACAAATCCCGAAAGCTGATGTTCGGTGCTGCGTGTCCACGCCACCCTCCCCCTATTTTATACAGATTACCGTTTACGAAAAACTGTAACCGCCAATTATCGTTAGCGGCAATCAAAATGCAAATGAGCATTAATCGAGTGCCGTATAGGTTGATCGCTCGTGTCTCGCCTTTTTAAATCCCTATCCCCTTCTTTATCTCTCACTGTGCGTTATACTTTGATTTCGCTTGTGTTCTCTCTCTACGGTACAGCGTTTTTTCTTTTTTTTTTTCGGTTCTTGTCACCCTATTTTGCATATTCGTTTTATAACAGGGATCTCCCGATTCCGTTGTTCGCTGTTTGCGGCGATTTCTGCGTTTACGTGCAATTTGCATGAAACAAACGCGTCGATACCGACAATGTCGCGATCGTTAACTGGATCGAAGGAAGTTAAAAAATTGTGGACTATAATGGAGATTGGGTAAAAAATTGGAAAATTAGAAAAAGTAAGGGAAACCAAGGATGTTTCATATTAGCGAAACTTGCATAGTATAGTAGTTATCTCAGTCAGGAAATTATGTTTATTTTAGTTATGTTCAGGTATGGTTTGAAAGTTGTAATTGCAAAACATACGATAAGAAATATTTTTTGGGTATATGATTATTATTATTTTCGACGACGTTATTCTAATTCATCTTCTATTATTTTCTATCCATCTTGTATGTATAGACTGTATCTTGTATAATATACAGAACCTTGTCTTCTACTTACGTATAATTTTCTAACTACTTTCACCTTCGAATTTTTTAAATTTTACCTTCACTTCGCTTTCACCTTTAACGAATCCTCCTTGTTCTACTTTCTTCTCTTCGTGTTTTATTCGCAACTTCTTCTTCAGAATTTTTAATAAGGGAAAATTAAGATCTCGACAAGAGTCTATTAAATACAACCAAACTCATAAAAGTTAACGAATATAAGAGCATGATTATAGCTTTACAATACTGAAAGTAGTTATTTTTACCTCATATACGGACTTCAAACGGTACAACGAAAATTTTTATAAACGTGAATCCACTTCTTTTTTGACACTACTCTTATTCGAAATAAACGTTTTAAATAGTATCATTTAATAACAGTTATTATTCAGAATAAATTATTCGCAATATGTTTGGATAAAAGAATACTCTAACGAAACGTTTAGATATCGTAGGTATTCGAATAATAGAGATTCGGATGCGGAAGATTACTATAGCTACGTACCAAGTTAACTTCATTCTTCACACTAGTAAAGAGGTTTCACGTAGCAAGTCAGGCAACTTGAACGCAGGTAAATTGTCTAACCTAAACGAGACTATTTTCTTTTCTTATCGAGAAAGTCCTAGTTTCTTTTCTGTGTGACTCTCTTTCCTACTTTTTACTAGGCAACGGATACAGAACAGCGAAATGTACGCGTGCACCACGGAACGGGACTTGTAGTGCAAAGCGCACACGCGGCACCGCAGCTGCCGTTGCCGGCGTACAAGCGCTGTAATTTACCGCTGGTACAATTAGTTTGCTTATATGAACCAGAGGCCATTCGCTGTAAACTATGAATTCGTATCTGCACGGTACACACGCAGCCGTGTACGTTGCTCGTGGATCGCGATTAAATGCAAATCGTCCAAGGTCCTCCTCTGAGGACCTCGTGGGAGATCTCCGACAAGCAACGTCGATGATCCATGCTAAACCTCGTTCGCGAAATCGGCCAAAATTTTCCCCCATTATATATCGATGTGTGGAAATATCACGGAAATTCGATGGTTTCATCCTATGTTCGTCTGGAAATTATTTAGCGGAAACAATATGTTAACAAAGCGATCGAGTTTCTGAGTTTCAGGCACTTTTAGTCCATAGTTCATGGATATTAAATACGTGGTGTACTACTTAGATTTCATGTATGAAATCTTTGCGATTGTCTTTTCGTTTCGTTAAGCGTTTGAAACCTTATGCACGATTTATTTCCTTGTCTATGCAAATATTGCAGACCGCGTTAATTTCTCGGTTCCTTTCTTTCGTGTTACGATTAGTATGGCAAGATAGTGGAAACGGTAGAACAAGGTTGTAGTTTAGGGACGTTTTTTTACGATAGATTAGATAGATAGAAGGTTTTAATTAAAATTGTAGATTTTGTATCAAACATTGGAAATAGACGACGTTTTGCTGTGTTATAATATTTCCTATTCATTTCGGAAATAATTCTGATGTAGTTAAAGTCAACGATATCAGTTGGAAGTTAATCTTCAATGACTATTTGTTCCATTAAGAATTTTTCAGCAACCAGAGATATGAAAGGAACAACAAAATTCGAAGTAAAAAAATCCTTAATCGTCATTTTGATTTATTTGTTAATTTCTTGTAATAAATTTGCTAACTAGTCAAAAGCGATGATTAATATTTTAATCAAATAAATTATTCAAAATTTAGTAACACTCGAGTTAATTTATGTCACTTCGAAGAAATGGTAAAAAATATTGAAAATTAAATTTCACTAAGATTCGTAGATATCATATTGAAACAGTAATTACGCAAAAGTGACACGAGGGTTGAGATCATACTCGTTAGAATTAATTCAGGCGGGCGGATGATTGTAAGGTTCCATTAAAAGTGGATAATGTTCTAAATTGAAAAATGATCGACGATAGCTCTATGGTGGCACGAGCGAAAGACCTTTAAACGGAAAATTTTTCAGCATCAATTGTCCCGTTCATTTTGAGCAATTTCGTTAAATTGTTCGGAGGAAAACCGGCCGAGTAATGGTACTCGGTCTTAGAACCATTGTTTGGTGGCGGATGTCTCGTGGGATGAAGTACTCAAGGATGAAAATGCGGTTTCAGAACTACGTGTACAATTCAGAATCAGCAGAGGAGAGTAGAGATAATAAGATAACCAACGTGGTTAGAATAGAATCGTCGTTTGGGAACAGGCCGCGACGCTTTCATCCCTCGGAAGTATCTTCCAAAGGTATTTTCTGTGTCAAATAGAATTGCCATTACGACCAGCTGGATGAAGTTTTAAAATGTTTCCCGGAACGCCCCGTATTATAACGCGGTTCAATGATTTTACGCGTTTAAGCTGACTTGCAGACGACTAAATGGTATAAAAATAATTTGTAGTCCATTTTGCAACAATCGGAATGCCCCATCAGAATTTTCATGGAAAGTTCGCGCAATTAACCGTCTTCTATTACGCTGTTACATTAGGGAATTAAAATTAATTAATTTCTGGATATTAAGCGATATTCAAAGTTGGTTGATCGAAGATTAGTGAGAATTTAATTTGTCATAACGTTTCAAAAATTCTTCTATTTCTTATTCTAATCACGGGAACAGCCTTGCCAATGATTTATATTAAGCGTTTGAATTAAACGATGTTATCGATAAGAGGCTTTCAATGCCACGCAGTTCCAACCGTAATTGGTTACATACAGATCCAGGCAGGATGATTGCAGATAAAAATACGTAAAACATGAATGGAATTACGATGATTTTATCCTTTACAATCATCACAGCCGTGTATAATAGAATATTGTGGAGCGTTAAAACGCTTTTCAAAGGCCACTATTCGATGATACAGCTGATGTTTGTTATTGACAAAGATTACAGGATTATGTATCTATATTGTTACTTGATAAACGCTTCATCTTTAGATTCTCTAATTTCTGAACTAGGAGTCACATTGAGAAGGTTTTTCGTGTCTGGTAGAAATACCTCGGCTGTTAATACAAATAGCGTTATTGAAATAATAAATGTGTATAGTAATATATGTACATATATAATATATATTATTATGCTCTTAATAGATATTCGAAATTTATGAATCGGTGACTCTATACGAGACGTAGCAAGTAAATGCTACTTCTATAAACGAGTTAGTCATTTGTCAAAATTCACATAGGATTCGTTACAGATCGACTAAAGTGGATCGATAAGTACCGACATACTGAACTTGATCGTACTATCGTTGGTCGGCGGAGGTTCGAAATGAGCAGGCTAAATGAAGAAAGAAGCTGCTCTAATTAGCCTGACGAAGGGCGTTACATAGAAGTAACGTTGACAAATACAACGGCAACCGTGGCGGTGTGCTTACCAGAAGCTGTAACTGGATTAGCCTGGTAACTTAGTAATGTGGCTACGATACCCGTGCCGAGAGTCGAGAAATTAAAAAATTAAGACCTTAAAAGCATTACCTCGGCGTAGAGCGGTTAGTAAGTACGCGGTGTTCTGTCGCGTAGAGTGCTGCTCCATCTGGGAATGTGGGAAAAAAAAGACTCGGATTAAAACTTAATCTAATTTTCCCCCTCCTTCTCGTTAGTCTCAAATTTTCGTCCGCCATCGCTCTATTTGCATCTCGCTTTCATTTTCTCGTCACTTCCACGTTGGATGGACTTCGTTAACTTGTATTCCACGGGGAAACTGTTTTAACCCTCAAGTGGTACCGTTGAGTCGTAGCTTACCCTTGAGAGTTTGGGCTAAATTACTTAATTTTGGAATACCTCATTTCAATTCATATATGTATCTATGTCCTCTGTTTTATCTTATGCTTTATCTTGTAACGAGAAATACAAAAGTGCTCGTATCCGGAATAAGAAAATTTACTTCCTCTATACTACGTAGGGTTGCCAATTGGTGGCGCAGCTTTTACTTTCAAATGCAACAAACATGCGACATTTGCCGTATATTGTGTTCGAATGTATCCGTACAATCGATATATTGTTCTCGAGCGTCTGTATAACATTTTTATATCACGCGAACAAAGTTCTGTGTTCTTCAAAGAATTGTTCGAACCAGAATAAAATCTCATTGTTAGTAGAGATATCAACGAGGTACAGGTATAGGAATAATTTTATTTCTTTAAAGATTATAATTATTTTCAAGGTTGCTTAATAAAATATTCCAATGATACCGAAGTATAGTATCTTTAAATTTTTCTTAAGTTCTCTTATAGACTTTTCGAGCAACTGGTTACATTAATACGTTAATTTACCATTTCCAATACCACGTTTCTTTTCTTGCATATAATTTTAATTCTAGAAAGCATCAAAATAATTTCCATCTCTATATTGTAAAATATGATATGTGATGTGATGTACTTTAAGATTTATTTACATATTTACACGGTTGCTGTAATATTAAGGTATATATATGTATAATTCTTTCAATCGAGATCGATACTGCATTAAATGGTCATTCGGCTCACGCACTTCTTTTGAAGATTGAACGGTTCATGTATTGGCTTAAATATGCATATACACGGTGATTATTTCGAATTATCAACGATAAGTAGGAAACGCATTCAAGGTATAACTGCATAGAATAAGGGTACATTTTAAAGTTCGTTTACAATCAGGTGATAACGCGACTATATTACGCGAAAGCCGGATCATAAATTATTAATTTCTCATCGACAACGGCGTTGTACGCGCAGGTACGAGTAATAAGATGAATTTCTTGAATATCGTGTCACGTAAGGGAGTAACCAGTTTCAGGATACCGAAGATTATCGTGCACCGTAATTAAAATTGTTTCCTTGTGTTGCAGCAATACAACACAGCTATGAATAATTCATTATATTATGGGTATATTCGGGCAATCTTTCAGAAGGAAATATAAAAGTAAAAAGAAACATAACAGTATGTAGACTACATCGGTGTATTAGTAGCCAAAAATTTTGATTAATTTGAGACTAGAAACTATTAAGATGACGTTACGAGTAATATTTCAATAGACTCTGTCCCGTTACTAAAACTAGAAATAGCTAATTTTGTCACACATAATTGCTAACTAAAAGATTGTAAGACAGCAATTCTTGGCTAAGATGTCTTTTAAATTCCCGAAGATTTCCACCAGGATATTTATAGGAGCATAAATCAATCGAGTATTTTAAATTGGAAACGCGTGATAGCGTGCATCTATCACGATTTAATAAGTGAAAGGTTAAAACTGTCGGATAGGACGCGCTATGAATAGGAATTATTGACCATGCATATTACGCTCCCTGTTAGGTCTAATATCGACGTTGTCCTAATTATCGTATCCTTGCTAATCCTTGACAGGTATACCGAGACTAATCGTCGCAGACACGAGATAAGATAATGGTTTCTGAGCTACAATGTGAACGGAGTGTATTAGATTACGTGGAAATGTAGCCTGTTTTAAGTGAGCTTTAATGACTTGATCAGGTTGCCGATGATCTTGCAGCTCCATGTAATTTTGCAAATTGGAGAAAAAAGTCAAGTAAGTAACTTTATATTAAAAACAAATAGTAAAATAAATGAATAAGTGGTAGAAAAAGTAGTTTTACACCAAACAATCGAACAAATGGTCTGTTTTTTTTCTATTAAAGTGGAAATAAACGATTAATAAACACCCTTCGATGTAATTTCATTTGGTCCAGGTTGTGAAAAACTATTTCGGCCTCGTTGATCCCGACTACTTCTACGATATAGCACGTGGTTTCATAAAAGAGAAAATACGACTCGGACAAAGAAACAGCAGCAGAAATGAAACGTTCCGAGTACAGGCGAATAATGAACGCAAAAACAAGAAAATTTCAAATTAGTTTTCTAATAAAAATGGGACTCGGCTCGAATACTATGTTAACTATCATACACGTACCATGATAAACATATAATGGCACATAGAAAAGTACCCAAACGTTCACGTTTGTAATTTTTATTCATTTAATTATAACATATTTATTTAAAATTTCATTGATAAATAGAAAATTTTTCCATATTCTGGCAGAACCACCACTTGCTTTATCGTTGATCGTAAGTTTCATATTTCTATTTTAATATTTGGTTTTCCCTACTCGACTGCTCGAGCTGAAAATGATCTAGTTCCTTTCATTCGGTAATTGTATTCTAGAAGATATTATTATTTATCGTACACTGTAACAAAATTTACATTTTTAAATATTTTTTCATTTACTAAATTATACATCTTCCCGATCTCGCTAGGACAATATTCATATCTATCGCTTATTCTATATCGCTTGTGTAAATATTTATTCATATTAATCTACGTAAAAATGTTTTATAACAATGTAAAAATATACTCGGTAAAATATAAAGCCCAACACGAAATGAAATAATTTTGTAGAGTCGTATTGTTTCCTCCAACCATTGTTCAATATTGCCAACCATCAAGGAATAACAAATTGAATTACGAAAATCGTTTTCGTCGTTGTAACAAGCTAACAGGTTCTTATATCGATGTTCGCGATCTAATAATAAATTAACGTAGCAAAAATATGAGTAGAAGTATAATAACTTGTTTATTTTAACGAAACACGTATTCAGTCTGTTTCTCCATTTGGGATTAAATAGAGCTCGACAGAATTGTTACACAACGGGCATTTCATTTCGTCACATCGAGGATTATAACTTGATTTCACGTCCAAATCCACGCGTGTATATTCCGTGTACATGTATTATAGCCGAATAGAGTTTCAGGTATGTTATAAACATTTTATTAAACGTATTTATCCCCACATGGCTTACAGAGGTTTATTTTCTATCGAACGAAACGAATAAGTAAATTATACACGATGTCGTATGCAGCTAGGGCAAGTTACGATCCTAAAATACGTACACGGTACGTGGGACATGTTGTAGGGATCATTGTCGGATATAAAAACTTTGATCGTGGTTGAATCAGAGCTGAACGTCGAATCGTGTTTTTAAATAAAACGAATATAGATGCTAATTCCAAGATACGGACCTTTGAAAAACACGCGACGAAACACCGTTCTGTAAAAACAAATGACGAAACACCGGTCGTTCGTTTAGATGTTTCATCGAACATCGTGTTTAGAAAACGTGAGCGTTCGCACGTGTCCTCGCGCCTCCTCCGTCAGATTATACGTAGAACAAAGTGCAGCATTCGTGACGGATGGTTGTGAAGCGATATTACTCGTAGTTTTTAATATCAGCGTTGTTGTATCAATGGTACTACGAAATATTTAGAACTAAGATATATACCTGCACGTTGCGCCGCAGTTCGTGTTACAAATAAAAACGAATTCAGTTTGAAAATTTTCCAACTATAGGTTATTCCATGTACGAAAACGAGGTTACCCTATATACGGATATATTCGAACTATACCGACTGTATGTATATTCACCATATCGGAAATATTATCCAAACAGATCTCTACAAATAGAAATTTCGCCGATGCCGTATAAACGTAACCTTCGTACTTCACCTGGTCGACCAATTTCGCCACTGTGATTACATGATCTTTCCCCTTTGCGAGGATCATAATATCGAACGGAGTTAGTTCACAGATGCGAGTTTACGAGGGCATAAACGATTATGGCAAAGCAGACAGCCGGTTGGATTTATAAGAGTCGCTGTGAACCTTGTCGCTGAAACTCATTACATACTTACAGCCGTTCCTAACGAGCAGTAAGCTGGAAATTATTGCACGCGAGCACGTCCGAGTCGTCTACGATTTTTAATTTAGATCTTGTTCCCGCGGTAACGCGTGGCCATTTTTCTCTGCCGCTCCGGCTGGACAGGAACAGGATGTGGAATAATTTCTTTATTAGTTTCTTCTGTAGAGCAATTCTTAACACTTTTTAACAATGTCGCTCCCTTCGCCCGCTGATTACTCGTTTCTTTCTTTTTATTTCGGCAAAATAAACGAGAAACTGGCTGATAACTCAGCGCCTCGTGCACCCTGGTCCCCTTATTCCTTTTTCATGGATCGCGCGTGCGCGTTCTTGGTCAGCCTTAAAAACTCATTTAAACGTTGGCCGGTTCGTATATCACCAACGCTGACACGTAGAAAGCGCGAAAAGCGGAAGAGCTGTTACGTTGATTTGAAAGAAACAGAGATCGTGGAAAATTGCTCCACGGGAAACGCGTTATACGTTTGCGAGATGTATTTTTAGCTCCCGCGTGGCCGTGTGTGCAGTTCATTGCTAACAAATCATGCGGAGAAAAAATTTTATTACCGAGCCAGCTATCTGACCCGTTACCCACGAGTTTTCCTCCTTTTGCAACCACATTACCCATCAATTTTCCTTTCAACCGTACAGAGATTCAAGAACCTGTATAAGATTATTCCTCTTAGGATGACAAATGAATAATTATTCTTACATACGTTTCAATGTATTTACTAATAACATCGATCCCTGCGATTTGTTTTTTTTTTTTTTGGATTAAACGTTCTTCGGATTAAGAGCCACAGTTAAGAGAATTAACAGTAACAACTAAATAAGAAATCGACTGCCAGTTTTAAAGCGACGAATTTTTAGTTCTTAGTAGAATATTTACTATATATTTAGAATTTTAAGAGAAACGTTTTATAGATGATTTTATGTAGCGACGAAAGCTTCAGGTAAATTATTAAATGGAAATACAAAGGAAATTGTCAAATAAAAATTAAACTTTCAAGCTAATGAAATTTTAAAATGTGCCGCATAATACACGGACTATTCGTTACAGTTTCCTACGTTGAATGTTCAAATATTTTCGCCTATCGTTGTATACAAAATATCTCTCCTGTTAGAATGAATGAACATGTTTTGTAAACTAATACGAGATTTTTGTCATAGCAGTAAAAACGTTATGAAAATGTGGGAAACGGTGTACGCGAAGAACTATAATAAATCATGCATTCTTTCCTGAATTCTGATTGCGTCACTGTCCAGATCGAAATTCGAACGATCCTTAGCATTCGAAGAGCGTCTCGTTCCTCGCCAATACCTCACCTCAACTTACCACGTACCGTGAATCTAAAGCGTTCCTTTCTTCGTTTGCAAAGTAGAATAGGGCTGCAGGCGAACGCCACGATTGATGAGAATACTTCATATATGCTGGAGAGCATTAAAGAAGTATAAAGAAAATTCTTGGAACTGTTTAGAGAGGGAATTTAGGACATATCGTTCTGTTAAGAATCCAGGAAGGAAAATACCAAGAAGAAGAATTTCAGCCATAGCGATCGAAACGTAAAACGTAATCATAATGTCACATTACAAAGCTTTATATACGACTCATATTTGAAAAATCGCTTTTGTATTATCTACTAAAGAGGAACACGATATATAATACAAGATAACCTCGTTGGAAAATAAGGCTGTGTGCCACTACCTTTCATAGTCGTTGTATCCATGTGGAATCTTCGTAACAATTGTCACTGGTTTAGAAACACCTTTGATCGTAATTCGTCTTTCCTGCTTCTCTCTCCCTTATGCTTTGATACATTTCGCTCTCCAAGAACGCGAGGACTATGTTTCCATTAGAGATGGAACGTGGGTTTAGGCAAGTTTGCGAAAGGCAAACCGTTGCAGCGGCATCCAAGGCGGTGCGGCGTCTCAAGGATACGACGAAGGGACCGCTTTCTATTCGTTAAATGGTCGTAGCTGGTCGTTGAAAGTAGTTAGTCGTCCCGAAAGTCGTTACTCAAGCGGCACAGCACCGTCGTTGTCCTGACCGTTTTACCCGTAAGAAAACTTTTTTTTTCTTTTCTTGCGCTTCTCTCAGCGGAATGCTTGTAGTTCGTTTTTATAATTAGCCGCCTCATTACCATAGTTACGATCGAAAATGATTATCAAGTCGCTCCGGGCGCTATCGTTCTACAGTCGCGGTGCTATCGCGTAATTTCATGGAAATTCGTGTGACAGAGGGTGCGCGGACAGAAACTGAAGAACGACACTGGGACCGCGTTAGCGACGAACGAAGAACGAGAGGAGAAATTATACGTAAAAGTACAGAGTTTGGTGAAAAAAGAATATTACATCGCGTGGAATTATTCAGCCAGTGATGAATATTTGGAGAAAACATAGTAGCTCCTGCGTGTACACCCACGAATAAAGTTTTTACGATGGAAAGTTTTTACCCACATTTTCGTATCCAACGAACACTTTTTCCGCTATTCTGTATCGTATTTTGGCAACGTTTTTTAGGTAACAGTTCGTATAAAGTTAATAAGAGTTTCTGAGCGACGTGTTAATAGAATGTTCGTTTATGTCATTATAAACGAGTAATTGGATTTGGTTGGACATTTTTAAAATTACCTTTTTTCGTCTAAAATTATCGATAAAATATTTTCCAGAAAAATTTAAATAAACAATATCTTACGTATTATTATATGCATTCTGGTACGAACATTAAATTAGTTTTAATCCCTGCACGTATATCCATATATAAAGGAATTACGTATAATCCATCTTTAACAGAAATGAAACGATACCAGAAAGAAAGTAGGGAGTCTATGAATAAAGAAATGATTATATTCAAGAAATGGGCAATTCGAATCACGGGATAACTCGTCTTTCTCGATTAGATATTCAACGAGCACGCATGACATAGAGAGTCCTCGTAGAAAGCTCGATGGAATATCGGAAAGGGTAGTGATAATAATAAATTATACATTTAACATGGACATCGAACGAAATATTCTCGTGCGAGTAAATGTTCCTTTCTGGAAACGCGAGCAAGGAAACGATTTTACGACAGTGGTCGGACGTGGCACACTATGTCTCGACGTATATCCTTCGCCAAGTAGAATCGCACTTAAGTGCATAGCGACGTGTAAAGGGGGATGTGGTTCAAGCAAACCGCTAGGAATTTACCGGACGCCTTTCCAGCCCCGCTTCGAGCTCCCTTTGCCCCATTGCTGTCTCCGCCGATCCACACTTTCGTGCGCCATACAGGAATGCAATGTTACAACCGATGTTTTATCCCTATCTTGCGAGCTTTCGTCTTTTCCGCAAACATATTTCAAATATACATACATCGATATATTTGTCGAATCGGTATATATTATAAAATATATTAATGAATAAATTAATTTTCGGATAGTTGCAAAGTGGCTGATAAAAATTAACGTACGAGTTCGTTCGTTTGTCTCCTTTACTTTTACTTAACAAATAAAATGTATACACGTGCAATTGGAAAATGTCGGATTTCTCAAAATTTTGTATACTTTTGCACAAAGATACTAATACATCCATTACTCGTCTACTTTAATTACATATATCGTCATATGTACGTATAGAAAATTTAGAAAGCTGAAAAACTATATGTAATTGTAAATTTACTTTTAGCTTTACTCGTTTCGACGGTACGATGGTACAAACAAGTTTTACTTATTTTCGGTAAACTTTCATTGGAGGAAAAACTCGTTCCATTTTTAAAATATGAAGGTTTTATAAAAAAGATATGTAAAAAAGATATACGAAATCTCCTAACATTTTGAAGGATTTTTATACAAACGCGTAAACGTTAAAAATAAAACAAGAGAGAAATT
The DNA here is from genome assembly GCA_014737525.1 of Bombus difficillimus. Lineage (NCBI taxonomy): Eukaryota > Metazoa > Arthropoda > Insecta > Hymenoptera > Apidae > Bombus > Bombus difficillimus. The sequence goes on from JACXIT010000131.1 coordinate 519,423, forward strand.
TGTTACTTCGGTTCGTACTCGATCCAACCTGAATATCACTTCATGTATCAGAACAATATAGATACCGAATGTTGAAATAATTTTCAAGCTTTTTGCTGTAACTTTGTTCCAGTTTAGTTTTAACCCAACTTTTATCTCGACTCATCGCCGGTCCGTGTAAAAAAAAAAGGCTAATTAACTTCTGCAAATAATTTCGATTCGTGAAACCAGATGTATTTGCTGAATAACGAAGAACAGCTAACTGAAATTTTCCTACAAAGCGCTATGCTGTTAAATTGGTAAATTAAAGGGTCGATAAAGATACTAACTAACGAACGGTTTGGAATATTTCATGATAGTTCTATTTGTACAATCTTATTTTTTTATGAGCCACTTCTAAAATTAAACAACTACAGTCAACCAAGTTACCAATAATTCATAAAAATTTTGTCAGTCGAAGAAATTCCTGACGACACGAACTGGAACGTTCGCCAGACGTCGGAGAAAAGCGATTGAAACTCGAAAAACCCGAAATACGTTATCTCATCGTCGTACGAGTTTAACATTTGAAATAAAAAGTACAAAAATCACCTGGGAAACAGACTCGCATCGAAGCAATTAATGCAAAACGTACGAGCGATCACAAATCGCCTTCGATCCTGAAACTGGAATCTTCGAAAATACACAAGCCGTTCAACCGATATAGACGATCCATGTACATGTCTATATATGTACTCTCGTGTATATTGTACGTACGCGTGCGTTGCGCTGCATAGTCAATTGCAGGACGCACGAGCCCCGGCCATGGTCGTAAATAAGCGATGGCTATCGCGTAATGCACTGGCACTCGAGACTTACCACTCGGCATGTAATATATTAATTACAAACAATTAACCATTCTTTGCCCCAGGGCTACGTGACTGTGCACCCTTCCCGAAACTCCTTTCACCCTCTTTTCGTGCGGCAGCCCTCTCACGTGCTTTCTCTCCGTTGGCATACTCGGCCGTTTTACCACGGGAGCTCGAGGTGGTGGAAACCGAGGTTGACGAGGAGCCGAGGTAGGAGGCGGCGCTAGGCGGTTAAGGTAGAACGTAATGGTCGGTACGCTATTCTCGCGTGCCAAGGGGTAGTTTCCCTCGTAGCTGCGGCAGCCAGTAGAGTCCTACGGTTTATGTGCGGCTCGGTTTGCGTTCGAGCGACGCACCCGAGTAGATGAACACGGAGGGACGTTTACAGCACGAGTACATGCGTCATCCTCTTCCCCTCCCTATACCCTCTCTGCCTTTCTTCCTTACATTCATCAGGATGTATCTCTCTGCCTGCCTCCGTCCCCTCTCGCAATCGCTCCTTTTTAATTTCTATTCGTAATTATACGCTTAATTGCCCGGGCCTTCTTTTCCCTCTGTAATTGTTCGTTAAACCCTTCGGTCGTGGCAGTTTCGACAGGGTTGACTGGTTGGCTAGTTGACTGCGCGTGGAAATTTGAAAGGAACGTTGAAATGGCTGGTCGTAATTACTACCACGTGTACCGTCTCGATCGCGAAGACGTCGAAAGCAGCGATACCTCTGTCAGCGTCTCTGGCCGTCGGTGAACGATGATTTAATTAATGCGACGGGGAGGTTCGCTAAGACCACGAAGATAAATATTCTTGGAGAAACGCGACCACCCGCCCCACCTCGTCGCGCGTTGTCAACGCCCGTTACCTAGCAGCTTCTTTTAAATTCCGTGTTCGATCCCAGGACGGCTGACCCAATCATGCAAATTAGACGTTATCTTATTAGTTGCTTTATCTCCCATCCGTAACAGCTTGCACATTTTACTCTTCCAATTTCGCCTCCGTCGAGAAACCGGTCCCGAGGGTCGATAAACCATATCTGCTTTTATTCTCCTTCCCTTTTTCGTTTTTGTTTTACTTCTTTCCCTCCTCTCACGAATGCAGTCTCGACCGCGTTACCTTATTGCTAGCTTAACCAGCCCGGAAGAGCTTCGGGTCTACATAGAAATACGCGCCAGTCAGCTATGCAGGTATACTCGGATTCAGGTGCACGCTAGTGTGCGCACGAGACTTATGCACGCGCTTCCTCGGCTCCGCCATACCACGATGACGATCAATTCACATAAGCGCTGCGTTCCGTACTTGCACCACCGTTCCATGCGAGTGTGTGTTCGTTTCTTCTTCGAGAAAAAACAACCACGCAAGGCCTATACGGTCTCTTGTTCTTTATCCGGCCGCCGATCATCGACGCGGAAGGAGAAAAGACGAGAGTACGAAGGAAGCGAAGCGGATGAATCGAGTGGAAGTAAACGATCCTGAATCGAGCCTGACGAGCCACGTCCTGGAAATCGACTCGAGTTTCTGCTAATTATTCAACTGCCAGTTGTCGGTAGGAGCCCACGACAAGAGCCGTTCATCGACTTCGCTCGGTGTAGCGTTAATTCATTCCATCAGCGATGCTGCTGGGGCTGGTTTCCGGTTGGCAGTTGCCGCAGAACCTCGTCGAGCACTCTGGCAATCGGCCAGTCTTTTCTCCACGAAACAAGAGGAACGCGACATTTATTATACACAATCAAACAAGAAAGACGGCTACTAATTTCCTGCCGGCAGTTACGTTTTATCAATGCGAACTAACGAATCGACCAGATATCGATTCGAAGTCGTTCCGTGTTCCTTTCGACGATCATCTTTTGTCACACGTTCGATAACGGATTAACGATGGAATATTGAAATATGTTCGAAACATGAAAGTCAAATGGATGGACTTTGCGACTTATTTTGCGATTTACGATTTAAATCGCATAATAATTACGCGCGAAAAATTAGCATCTATTCGTCGTATTAATTTGTAGCGTATAATTTACGCGTTAACGCTAAAACTATTAAGTTGACACGCGAAAGAACGCACGAAAATCCAGGAACAAGTCGCTTAAACAAAGTTTCTTTGTCTCTTAACAGATTCTAATTACACGTGCAAGCACGTAGGAATTCTCTCAACACCGAGAAATTGCAGGAGACGAATCGTCAGTCGGTACGTGCAAGACGAATAAACCGCATAATCTTCCTTAATCACAAAAAGACGCGGAGAGAAGTCACGAACGAAATCTCCTAAATCTGGTAATAAGTGGAGTCACGTCCATGCGATATAAATTCAGTTTCTATGACTGTTTTTAATATCTCTGAGGATTGCATCGAAAACACCGACGCACGAATAAACTAATTTTCGTTTGCCATAAGAAAAGTAACGAAAAGGGTATGGGTTGGCCTCGCAATAAGAACGTATTCGCAATAGTTTGCTCGGACTGTCTTCTACCAGATTGGATGATTTCAAACGATGCAAATAGAAGGCACTTGGTGTTGGCAACGAGGTGCATAAATGCGAAGAGAAGGAAATGCAGCGAAATACGGAACAGAAACGGAGGGGGGCAAAAGAAGTGGAGTGAGAGGAGATGGCAGTGACTTTACGCGATCACCGGAAACGGACGTGGGTGGACGGTAAACGCGGTACACGCCGGCAATTCGATGGAGGAAGCTGATTTCAGCGGGGGTCGCACGGGTATCGAGGGCCAATAAATTCCGACAAATTGTATTACCCGCGTTATATACCGTCGCGCGTGAAGTCAAACGGCCCGTATTCTCCACCCTACAGCCACGAGCATCTCCTTCCCATCCCCGCTGTATCTACGTAAACCTCACGACAGTGTCATCGATTATTGCGACCGATATACACGCGCGCTTCCGAACGGAAACGTTGCAATTTCTGCGGGATCTCTTGCAGGATCTATTTATAACGTTATCTTTTTTCGTGCTTCGTGGTTTCCAATGTCTTCTTCTCTTTTTGTTTCTTTTTTCTTTTCCTTTCTTTTTTTTCGATACAGCTTCGATACAGCTGAATTTTGCGCCAAAACAGAAAATGGAAATGTCAATAGAACCTTGCTATTGTAAGATAATTCAGCAGACTCGAAACGAATCGAAGCTGGCGACGCTAAGAATCGCAGCGATGTAAATCGATATTTTAAGGATTCTACGAGGATCGGCTGATACGTAATGCACGATCCTCTGTATCTCGAGAACAAAGAGAGTTAAAGCTATGCGTGAGCATTCGTTTTATAAGTACGTTCTTCCTGTATAAATATGCAGAGTTTCGATAAGTTTGCACGTTACAATCGCGAACAGTGTCGTTTAGAGCGAGGTTAAATATACGGCTGATGCGATATCAACGAGATTCGGGCAACGCGCAGTGATCGAGTTTTTAACATCGCGCTTACGGAAACTCATCGCCGTTTACTGGCAGCGTATATCATCGCATCAAAACCACGAAGCATTTGTGTACCAATCTGCGTATGTCTGTGTCGGAATTCGATCGAGACGATATTGTTGCAGCACGAGAATGCTCAGCAGCGCATCACACGTACGACGCTTGATGCTCATCCGCACCCGCCTTATCCTTCCAACATTAAAGAGGACCTCGAAAGGTATTCGTTTCAAGTCGGACGTTCGAGCGAAGGGAGCAACGAAGTCTTCCGTCCAAAAAAATAGGCCGACAGAATTCTTCGATGACAAAATGAAGGGACTAATCGGGCATTGGCGAAAATATATCAAATTTAACGACGATTATATTAAAAAGTAAATACCATATTTTGTAATGAATCGCACTTTCATTTTCTTTGTTTCATTTCGATAATTGCTTCCGTTCTCGAGCTACAGGCGAGTGTGCGAGTTATTTATCGTAGCCTCGTAGTTTCATCGTACGTTTTAAGCTTTAAAAATATGTTTCTATCGCTTTCACTTCTTTTCAATTCTTTTCCCGAGATATATACATGACGTTCATTGTCTTCCGTTGAGTTGATCGAAAAATTTATTCCACTTCCTCCATAGAAATTAACGGCACATCTTCGTGTAACCTTCTATCCCATCCACGGTCCTTCCCTTTAAATTTCTTCCGGTAACCCTCGACTTATAACCTTTCGACGTTCCAGAGAATTTCTTCCCGGTAGTCGATGCCAGACTCGTATCTCCTTATAAACGCCATATTTGCGCGTCCATCAATAAACTCGCCCACCGATTTCCCTTCCGTTTTCTGTCGCTTATATGCACCTTTTTTTACTTTTCGCTTCTCGAATATGTACGCTTCACCTCCTCTCTTCTTCTGTCCTTTGATTTCTCCCCAAGCGCAGATCGATGATCGCGTAATCGTTCGCAGCTCACCCTACCGTTTTACTCGTCTTCTTCTCGTTTTAATTTTCGACGTGTACTCTGCTGCCATTGTTTCGACCGTTTGCCGCGATGATTCGAGTCCACTTCTCCGTTCCCTATATCACGAGACTTTATGTACATACATCGAAATTTTTCCCCGTTTTTATTTCTATCGCATTGTCGCATTGTTTCGCGTTGTCCTTTCTCCGCTCTTCTCTCTATCTATTTTCCTCCCACTATCTCCCTGTCCATTGTCGATTTTCTAGTCCCGATAGGTATTCGTTTTACTTCGAACGTTCTCGTCGTGCTTTCACGTGCTCCACTGCTCGTGTCACGCTACTTTTCCTCCGTAGCGTTTGCTCGCTTTTAAAAGCGTGCTTTCCACTATGTTTTCCGTGCGACCGACTCTCCTGATTTCAGAAGCGTACACGTGTATTTACACGCACGGTAGAATGCAGCCACGTATCCGCCATAGTTGTACAGCGAAAGTATAGCAGATGGAAGCCATTTAGCGAGGTTGGAAAATCAATCAGCGGTCGAAGTTTCACGATCTTCGATGATCGCAGTAATTAATCGTACGCCTACGTAGAATCGCGTAATGTCGAGTCAGACATATTTTTGTAAATATTTTTTAACCACCAACTTTATCACTTTTCTCACGCATCCTTGCACTCTCCAGGTAGATGCAAGTTATACGATTTTCTGGGCGAATCGCGGCGTTCATTCGAGGTACGAGATGAAAATTCCGCCACTACGCGAGGAATTGCTTACCAGGTACCACTGAGTCTAAAAGCTGAAAACAATAAAGAATTGTAGATTCAACGGGAACACCTTGGATCGTTCACGGTGAAGTTTCGAGTATGGGGGTTTCTCGACGAATACAAATCGGCTCGACCGTGGACTCGCGAACCTCCACCCTACTGAATAACGCATCCGCCTATTTGCATTGCGAGAGCATCTCGTTGTCAGTCAGATTTTCTAGGCCACTGGGATGCGAAGGTTCCGTCTACGCGTAGGAAGGTGTTTACTCTCGAAAGATAGCAAAATAGAACAGTGCCGTTATCATACGACTGGACACAATTAGCATAATGGCGGAAAGGAGGGAAAATCGCGGAAATTTCGTAGAAAATAAAGCGCAAAAGACACTGTGATATTTTTTAGCAAGTAATCAAGAGAAAAAGTAGCTATCAATGAGATGTCTGTTCGATTCCACTTAACTTCACGTTCAGGTGCTAATCGTATCACTGTGAAAGTGAAAGAATTTGACAACATTGTCATATATTTATATACCCGCACAGTGATGCCACGATTGGTAAATTTTATGAGTTGTGGAATCAGTTTACGTTTGCTTTATATGCATTTCGTTTACGTTGGTTACTGTAGCATTCGTAATTCATTGTTTGGTTGTATCGAATGTTCATTGAATTACTCTTACGCAATATGAATATCGAATTTACTGGAAAGTTCCATCGATCGATTTTGCTTCTATATTTATAATTTTACTTGGAGAATCTCGTAAATCATAGAGTGTACATATCGATATAAATCGATCGTGTATTTATATTTTAACCATCGGAACATAAACCAGAAAATGACGATATGCTATAATTAGGATAATTATCTATCGTTAAAAATTTAATTAATAAATCGTTAAATAGAGAAATTTGAAACGAGGGCAGCTTTCACAGTTTTTTTAGATAGACTGGTAGTATTTTAAAATTTTTATAAAACTCCTCCATAGAAAAAATTTTCGGTACTTGGAATCGGGTTAGTCAGGTCAATTAGGTTCGGTAAAAGAACCTGGAATAATAGTTTAACAAATAACATGGAACATTATATCGGACAAGAATTCCACCGAAGTCGATCGATTTACTTTCTTTTCAAAGATAGAAACGTCAGAATTTTCCAATCAAATTTACATTTTCCTGTACAGATGTTCCCAACACTAATCGTAAGGTGCCAGCACATCCATAATTCTTTCCACTGAATATTTCGTTTATTCGATAACGACGTTCGTTTCTCTTTTCCTGCTCTTTTTCTTTTCGATACATTATGCGTTGTGACGAATGTGCCTTGTAATTCTCGCATTAGCCATAGGCGCTAGAAACCTCTACGCACGATGTTAAGCGGAACAGTGACAAAACTAGCAACATTCGTTACGCATTACGGTAAATCGTTCTAAATGTGTTTTCTTGCTTCCAAATGTACAGCAACGTTGGTCTACGTTTCGCGTGGCTTGTAACGCCATTCTATGTCTATCTTTAAAGCGTATTACCAAAGTTAAAAGTAGTTGTCTGAGGCAGCAGTAGGCAGTTTTGCTGTACGTAAATCCTTTGTTACGTGCCGGTTCAAGAGTTTCTATGCTACCTTCAGCTCTCTTGTTTACGTTCAAGGAGATTTACATCTTAGAATCTTTGTCCGTTTCTTAGTATTAACCACTTCAAACTTACAGTCTCGTAAATTATATTTAACGATTTAAGTATCTATACATGTAGCATCTTCCCTTAAGATTTTCTTTGACGATTGACAGAATTGACGTTATCTTATAATTAATATAGCCCATTTTATTAAAAGCAATTAATTCACCAACATTGCACGAGGAAATATATCATAGCGCAATAACCTTTCGAATATAAAAATTTATATATATAAAACTCTCTATAAGCACTTTTGGAACGATCAACTCTACTCCTGTCGAATTTCTAAAAAAAAAAAAAAAGAGAAAACTTTGAACCTCGGAACTTCGTACTCGCGTTTTACGTACACAGCGTTACGGTAGCGACGAAAGTCGTTTAAATACACTTTCATGAAAATCACGTCGAACCAGTGGTTACGTTAGGGTTAAAGGTTTCGTCTGATATGAAGAGAGCCAGCATCGCGTCGGCGGGAGGACGCGCAAACTCTGCCATTATTTACGGGATTTCATCTACCCTCGTGTTGTTTGCACTGCGCTAATGAGGGATAGACACGAGGAGTTCGTGGCAAACTCGTAGCGGGTGTTTTGGCACAATGTACATGGCCGTGTACACGTTAGTTGGGATACAGGTACGCTCGACAAGATGGATATCCATCTTCCACGGAATTCGCATAATTGCTTCGGCCCAGCAAACATTCGCAAGAGGTTGCGAACCGCTTAAAAAAATCCCCAGACTTTCAGTCGGTCGCTAGAGAATGCTGGCGTGCGACGCTTTTACAAAGGAACTACCCAAAAAGTTTCTTTGGGAAAACGATACGCTGAACAGGGAATGAAAACGTGTTTGTCTTCGCAACGTACGTATAGCGTATACGTGTCTACGTTTCGCGTGGGTGAACAGCGAAATGGAATACGAGCTACACGGAGGAATGTCTCCAAGTTGGTGTGATAATATTGATTTACAAGTATAAACGTAATGCGAGTAGTTATATGGAGAAACGTGTGATTGAATGGGGCTAATAACGGATTATTCCGAGAGTAATAGAGTTAATTTACGGTACCCATTGTACGGAGTAAGATGCTTTTCCTTCCATCATCGAATGAAAATATCGAATATTCGATCAAAGTGATAACACGTTTGTGAAGTAAGACGAAAGTAGTTTCTTATGATCGTATGCGTAGCATAGTGTATTCCTATCGTTAGTTTCCTGCTTAGTCATTTGTTATCTTAAAAGGTACGTATTGGTTTACCATATCGTACGAACGATAAAGGATACTCCTGTTTTATTATATATATCTATCGCTTTATGAAAATAAATCACATAAAACGCACGTTGTACTCCTTGATAGTGTCAAATTAGTAGACGTAGAAATAAGATTATACGTATACAAGATAGATCTTTAATACCAGAAATGAATTATAACATACTTTAAGGTTTAGCTGTCTTTGTGAGAATCCTAACAACATTGGACGATAATAATTAATTAATTGGTCAAACGGATAATTAACCAGCACAACGTGGCCCGCTTGTTATCACGATGTGCATTCACTTCGATGCGTGTTTTCGTGTAATCCGCGGGCTCCTCCGGGATAATACTAGACCTCACTGACTCGACTGGTCGAATCCTCGCGTTTACTTAACGACCAGAAAATCACAGATTCGCGCGACTAACGAGCCAACATTTTCGACTGCACTTGCCTTGTTCGTTTTCGCCCTGAAATCCTATACATTCGGAGCAAGTTGAACGATCGAATCGTCCTCATGTTGCGAATAATTATTTCTAACGCTAATTGCGTTAATTAGCTCGGTGAAATCTTCGCGAAACAAACGATCCAATAAAACGTAAAAATAGTCAAAACAATACCGTGTAAGCATGTTAATTCTTCTATGATTATCGATTGTTCCGTGATAGTAACATATAGTAGGAGAACCCAACGTCGTGCCGCGTGATACCGCAAAACATGCGAACGAACCTTTAAATAGCGCTGACAGCCGCCTATACGTAGGTATAGAATGCAGCAGCTGTATGTGATTGCGAATAATTATTTAATCCCAGTCAATTCCCCCAACGCCGTTTCTCTTAGCCTGTGCATCGAGCCAGGGATTCATACTGTCCACCCGTAAATCATGTTTCTCGATAGTCGCTTGTATGTATAAAGCTATTGAGACTGCATATTGGCCGTGTTACCTACAAGCCCTTCTGACCTCTACTTCCATCTTGTTTGCAGGAGTATATAAGCTATAATATTTAACGCAGGATTAAAATTGGAATCGTTGCTGGGTTTGCCCTGTTAATTAAGAAATTACGATTACATGAATTATGCCGACACGAATAAACAGCCGCGCTGGCCGTGTTTGACCATCAGGATCGTTCGTTCCGAACTTGCTAAATACGTTGTGTGCGCATGGTGAAATTATTTATACCCTGAGAGAGGTAGCAGTATTTTCAAGGTATTGAAATTATTATGATATAATGAAATATTGACTCGATCAAAGTTTCATATATATACATATACAGGATGCGGCTGAATTATTATTCCACGTGTTTGTCAAGCGGCTGGGATGTGATCCCGTGTGAAAAAACGGGAAGGAAATGTAGATAAAATTTGTTGGTCTTGCGCTTAGTTTTCGAGAAAATCGAATTTGAAATAAATAAATCGATCGTCTTTTCCCAAAAGCATACATATTCACAGATTTGGTGATGTTCTTGTTTGTAATTATTAATATATCATCTAGATAGTTACGTAATTTGATCAAAAGCAGGTAAAGTATTTATAATCATTGGAAAATATAAAATTTCTCTCGATTCTTTTGTAACTTACAGCCTATGTTTTATCGTTTATCTCATAGAGGTAAGATACTCTTCTTCGAAATACTTCTGCGTTTCGAAAATTTGATACTTTTACACTCTATTTTCTCCCTGTAGGTTAGAATTTTCGATTTAGCTGTTTGAATGAGCAGGAAAATTCCATTTCCTAATTAAGACCTAAACCACGGAAAGTGGGAATTCAAATAAGGTCTATTAGATTGCAGCCTGTTCCCAAGAGTATACGTATACAACGTATCTGCATTGCACACCGTATCTAGCAAATTTCTGCAACGCGTATATGCAAAATCCCCAAATCTAGTACAAGATTCTCGCTCGATGATGTATGACCACACCTTTAACCGAACTTTACCATCGAACGATGAAACAACAGCGATTTGAAGCAGAGGTATCTTTAAATTTTCGCTTCTTTAATATTTCATTTTACGTTGAACGTTCCATCTAGTAATGCAAACTTGACTCAATATGATTCCTTAAATATTTAAATCTGAAATAAAACCTTTTGTAACAAAATTAAAAATTCCAGAAATTGCGATGTTGTAATTTAAAGTGACAAAGCTTATAAATGTTTCTTACGAACAATAGTTTCATCTATGCAAAATTACATACACGCTATATAATATATCAATGTATATCTAAGGATTATTCGGGTATTTAGCTTACAAAAGTAACGCAGATATATTAAATAATAATAAGGGCATTAAACAACCATCAAATAAGAATTTAAGAGAAATTATGTTAGGAAACAGTTTCGTTCAATACGTATACGTAATAGTAGCATCGACCCAAATAAATCATTCTGTCCGAATAAACTAGTTAATCTGTTAATTGGACCCTTTCTCAATCAGAAGTGTTTCTCGTATAGATAGTACCTATTGCCCTCTGAATACTGATATCTCCGTTTCCTCAACCAGCAGATTAATTCCTGTGAACAAACCAATCTACCAAACTAAATCGCCAAATACATCGAATCTAGCCCTATATCTAAACAACGCTATGGAATACCATGCTAAACGCCGTATGTTTTCTCAACCAGATACACGTTCCTTAAAATGTGCTTTGCAATTAAACATCCGCCATTCTATATTTCTATAAATCCGCAAGATGAATTATTCTCCAATTGTTACATTTTTATGCAAATTATTTAGATTACATTTGTTGTACTTCTAATCAATATTATAAACGCTATATTCTTATTTGTCCATTTAGAAAAGTTTCCAAATTAGAATCTTTGCACTCACTCACCGCACAGCTAAAATCCGTCCATTTCAAAAACTCCAGAACGATTCAACTTCATATCATTTTTGATATTTATAACTTATACGTATCGCGAATCTGAAAATTCTATGTATACTAATTATGTTGTAATAAATTAGAATCATTTACAATTTCTTACCCTGAATTCTCTGTTTCCTTCGACGATTTCTAAATTTTCTCCCTTTTCCCCCGAAACCTGTAGTAAGCTACTGATAACACAGTGTATAAGCGCCTAAGCAAAAGTCTCTCGTTCCTTCAAAGGCAAAATACTGTACAATAAAACATTATACACTATAATTACAACCTGCTAATTTACCTAAAATTCAGGGCTTGTCTTTTTATCATTCGCTTACTTGCGTTTTACCGCACCTCTTTTCGAGAAGATCGGTTTAGGACCGAATCCCTTAATCTGTCTCTGTTTCCCGCTTTAAAAATTCATCGCAATCGACATTGATTCCAATTGCTTCGACTATCTGAAGAGCATCACTTTGATGTCGAAATTAGGAATATTCTTAGTTCTTACGACATGACGTAATATAATTACGATTTATCAATTGAATTACCTCGATTATCGTATTTTATGCAAGCAGATTCGTCTTCAAAAATAGCGTAATTGCCCTCGAACGTGCTTTTTTCAAACTACTTATATAACATCGAACTCGTAAACGTCGTTGAACTCGATCAACTCACAGTTTCAGTTAAAAGATACAAACGCAGTAAGCTGCGAGAATTCCATTAAATACATTGCTTGTTAATTAGTTTAATTAAGATTATTTGGTTGTTAAGCGTAGATGGTTTGTGCCTTATAGCACAAAAGGTAACGCGTACAGTGCCAATGGTTGAACCTTAAACGAAGGTAAAAGGGGTTCCCATTGCTTGACGAGTGACAGGGCGTTAAACGCGGTCAGGCAAACGGTGCGAGTTTTTTGCGGCGCGGCGGCGGAAACAACGTAAGAGACGTTTATTCCTGGCGCGTATATAAACTGCGACATAGCGAGCAAAACAGCCGAAAAACGACTGCGGCCGCATTCGAGCACGTAGGCAAATTCGTTGCAAACACCGAAACAATGGGGTATGACCCGTCGTGGGCGGCATTTTAAATCGGTCCGCTTCTTTTCGTTCCAGTACCGAGGCACGTTCTACCTTTTGCCTTACGTTCTACTCGGTAATCCTACCCCCTACACACGCTTTCCTCTTCCGCTCGTTCCTTCTGTTCTTGCAAGAAACGCAAAATTTGCCCATCGGCAGGTCGAAAGAAAGTACAGACGGCTGCATATAAATATATCTGTCCTGCATCTAGGATAAATCCCTTCGTAGCGATAGCGAGTGCAGGCGATAGCAACGTTGCTAACCGTAGAAATATCTTGGAATTTCGTAGTTTTTCTTTTTGCATTGGCTTTTGACGAACAATTTGAATTTGTCACAACAGATCACGGAATTGAAGCAACGATGCATCGACTTTCGTTCATTAGCATTAGAACGCGTGTAAATTATTAAGATATTCAAGATTCTGCATTTATGCGAGATAACGAATCGAAATGATTTTTAAGAAAAAAAACCGAGTATTAATCCTCGTTTATTACCCATCACAATGACAATGACAGTGACAAAGTAAATCAGAGGCCAAATGAAACGAAAGAACGTATTAATCCTTCGTAATTGAGCCTGTATGTTGAAATAAAATAGCAATAGAAAGTAGAGCCGAAAGAAGAGAGCGACGTGAAATAAGGCGACGTATATATCGAGTGACAAAACGAGAGGATACGCGTTAAAAAGTATATGCAGGCTGTGGCGGCTGTTACCTGGGTTTCTTGCAACGAGCAAAATGACGTAAATAATATCATGGAGATGTCGGAAGACAGGTTTAACGACGGGCTTGCGGTGCGGATTAATCACACGCCGCAGCCCCACGGAATAAGACATACGGGTTAATGCTCGTGCGAGCGTGCGCTCGCTATTATCGTGGGCGTGATACTCGTGACTTACGTGACTCGTGCTGTCGTTGCAACTCGTGCCTGTACATAATGCCACCGGTGTTATATGGACGCTCTCAGACACGAGAATTGTCGATCAGATCGGCATCGTCGAGGGTGGAGGAGACGTTCGGAGGGTTTGCAGGCGACGAATCTAGGGAATTGCGCGAGAAAATTAACCCTCGCGTAACTACTGTGTGTCACGTGACGGCCAGATTGAACCCAATGTCCAGCCGCGAAAGGTTCGCGTTGTAAACGGAAGCTGCGGTTAAGCTATCGACGAAATTTTACACAGGGTAAAATTATTACGCCCGCCAGCCGTCGGTGATTAATCTTCATGGGTACATACGGCAACGCGCTACGCTGCGCTGCTGGGATCAGTTTCCACGGTTTCGTTTTTACATCAAACGGTTTTCGAGAATGAAGCTCGAGGTATTAAGTTTTTCGAGAACGGTGACGTAATTCCTGTACCATTTCTATTTCGTAATTGTTATAATAATATACGTAGTTATATAAACAAATAGCGAGTAACAATCGTAGCTACTGATATTTAAATCTATGTTTAGAAAAGTACAGCTATCGACTATGTACGGTTATCACACTATTATACCGACAATGCTTGAAAATGTATATAAAAGTTGCGAAATATTTATTGCAAACGTATGCTTCGCAGAAGTCACTGAAGCATTTGAAACGTCAAATAGAAGTGTTACTTCAATATCTAAGTACTCCGATATTAATATTTGAACGGTAAATCACTTGTCGCTTCAGTTTTTCGCAACTTTTGCAACGTTTTAGAAAATTTGGGAAAGTTTGGTATGACGTAGGTAATAACAGTGTATAAACATGAAATAATCATTTTAAGAGTTATGTTTAAACGGATTTCCTTCAATTGCAAATATGTACGAATAAGCATGCACTACTCGACTATACGAATATCTTGTATGTAATTTTCTTCCTATAACGCGTTTAAACATTTTATTATGCGACGTCTCGTTGCAGATTTTCGTGCATTTGCATGGATTTACGTTGCTTCACGAGTCGACTATACCTCTGCACTTGGAATGCACTCGACTTCCTGTGTAAACGACATTCCAATAGCACCGCTCGTATCGTATTCCGAAGAAAGAGTACCAGTATTCGCGACTATTGCGAGGAATTGCGTCAAAATATTCCAACAACGTGGTTTAAGTTTAAATATCTCGTATTTGAATTAAACGGAATTACTTAAAATCCTGTGCTAACCATATTTACATTGGAATTTGTTGCAACATCGTCGCTCGATTTCGGAGATTGACCCTCGTCGTTGATATTTGTTGAAATAAAATTGTTAAAAATGACAATGAATTTAAAAATTCGTACCGTTTACAAATATAGGTCACGAACGAAACGCATGGTAAATTCCTCGTCTTTTATAGAAGAGCAATTTTAAAATTCAACGTGTTGTCGATTAATTTCGCGTTAATATACGAATCAAAATAAATAAATCGTGCAACATATGGATCAAAATTATACCACATAATTGGTTAATGATATTGACTGCTGTTTCTGATTTAGGTTACACGAGGTTGAAAATTTATTCAAGCGCTAGCATGCTAATTCTTTACGCTTGTGCGTCGCGTCGAATAAGAGCTAAACGGGATTAAAAATGAAACGACGGTTATACATGTACGTATAAAATTATTTATAACGTTATTCTCGATAGTATGCCTAAGGATTATTAAAAGAATTAAGATTTCGAGTTGTAAGGGTCGAGAGTATTTATTTCCGTGGCTATTCCAAATATTCGGCATCCAGGGATTTCACGAACGAATAAAGTTCAACGTGGATTTGAAATGCCCTCGATGCTCGCTTTCATTAGTTTGTTAATAGCATAGGCTTGCTAATCGACTACAAAAGACACTCGATGCCGACCTACTTTTTTTACAAGAATAGAACGAGAATTGTCCGTTGATTGAACGTTGATCGTATCGGCCCTGTCCTTCTTGGTAAACGTCGTGGAGAAAAGTTTCATTGATCGTGACTCGTATCTCAGCTTCTGTTATTTCTTTCGTGTGCAATCTATACTGTACACTTATAATCTACCAAATTAGATCTGCAGTTCGTTAAACATAGGAAAGAGAGGCACGTAAAATCTTTCTAAAATCATTCTGTAGATATTTTAATACGTATCACTGAATTTTATTCAATTTTGTTCTATTTACCCAACTTTCATGAAGTTGCGTTAAATTGAAGATTTGGTAAATGTAAATAAAATCACGAACAAAGTATCGTCTCGAATAATTAATAATTAATTGAGAAAGATAATTCAACGAATTGCAAGTTTTAATTTTTCACTTAAAAATATCCGTGACAAAGGAAAGAGTAACAGCGTAATATAGTAAAAATTAGGTCAGAAAACAATGAAAACCAACGAGAGTAGAAAATATGTCACGCTATTGATCGAGCGTTTCCAGGATTTTACGTATCTTCTCGGCAAAAACAGAAAGGGAACGACTTGAAATTAGAATGACGAGGGGTATAGTAATCGTAGAGAAACGAAACACGGGAATTTAATTGGCACAGTGAAGGATGCGTTTCACGGGCGTTCGCGAATCTGGGAAAAACCAGACGAGCGAGATCATCCTTCTCCGTTCTGTATTAATATGCTACATGTTCGTATCCCTTTCCCGACATTTTTTCCTGCTGGTCGAATCGAGTACACAACTGCCACGAAACCGCGAGTTTGCATTGCAGATTGGTAACTACATTCCAATTTTTCGCGGCCTATTTTTTCTATAGCTGCGTGCAACTTAACTTTCGCTCTCGGCTCGTCTCTGCCAACCGACCG